>CANTUT010000783.1:5000-257500 GCA_947687605.1 Reutealis trisperma
TCGAGCTCAAATGATCATGACATTCCAAAATATGAATAATTCCTAGAAATTACTCTGAAAAGCACTTGAACAAATAAATTAAACTCAATTTAAAGAATAAAACATGCTAAATCAAGGGGTAAAATATAGGAGTTCATGCACTTATCAAACTCCCCCACACTTGAGTATTTGCTTGTCCTCAAGCAAATTAAATCATAACAATAGTAAGAAATAAAACCCACCCTCTTTAGTCAAAGAAATTCAAAAAAATTTACAACTTGAAATTAGCAAGGCTCAAACATGGTAGCCAAATCAAGAAATCTCTAAAACAAATCTCAAAAAAAAAAAAACTAAAACCTAAATTTTAAAGTTATAAGTTTGAGCAAATAATTCCACAGGGACAAAAGTTTAAGCAAAGTAGATTTATAAGGATTTTTCCCTTAGGTGCCTAATTACTCACTTGACTTTTCATTGACTATGCATTTCAATTCATGTTGTCTTTTTAATTAACTAAGGAGCCCGACTTGTTTAAATTGTCATCCTAGCCTTTTTACGCAAATGCAAACACTTGTGATGCTAGCCCTTGGTTACTCAACTAGAAGCACACATTCAAATGGCTACTAGCACTATTCATATTCTCAACCTCTCTTGTTTAAAAGAGTCAAGAACAGCAGAATATGTAAATATTTTCAAAGCTCCTTTGCATAATCTTTTTTTTTATATATACTTATGTTTTTTTTTCCAAGAAAAATAGTCAAGCTACCTAAGGTATTAAGCATTTCTACTAAACTAGAACAAAAGTAACAATGGAATAAAATAGGCTTAAAAAATGTAACTAAAGTTTCAAATTTTAGGCAAAAAATGATTTGCAAAAATGTAGTTCCCTAATCATGACCACCACATTCAATCCACACTACAACAAGTCATTGTCATAGCAAAATTAGACTAATTCATCACTAGAGAGAGTTAATTTTAAATCAAACTATTGCCATAACTCAATTCACTTAATCTCAAGATTCAATAAAAGATAGGGCACAATAAAATACCTCTCCCCTACACTTAAGTAACACATTGTCCAATGTGTTATAAATAATTAAAATGAAAAAGTAAATAAAAGAATTAATTACCCTAGATGATGTCCCACATGAAACTTTAATGGTGTTCCTTCTAGAGAGAGTTTGCCATGATCAATGTTTCTGCACATAGAAAGATAGAACTACAAGTAAGATAAGATCCATTCAATGTAAAACAAACATAAAAACAAAAGAAAATAGAAAGAAAGTAAAAAGAAAAGAGAAATAATAAAAATAAAAAATAGAAACCATCAATGGGTTGCTTCCCATTCAGCACTTCTTTAGCATCATATTAGCTGGATGTTATTGTTATTCATCTTCCACCAAATGAGTGGAGGATTCCTTTTGCTGGATACCTCCATAAATCAAAACAAAGAAAAGTATGTAAAGGTGTTGGCCCTTACATAGCCTTCTTTTAGTAATAAAAAATATTTTTGGTTCTCCATTTAATGCAAACCTAAGCTTGCGAGTTAGAGAACCATTGTGGAAGAGCTTTACCCATTGACTTGTTATAGGGATTGCTGGTTGAGCTTCCAAGAGATTGAGTGTAGGAAGGGTGGGTATTTGGATTATGGGTGGGCTATAGTCATTCTTTTCAAAAAGTGGGAGGGCTGGAATGATAGGGGAGGTGTGATTTTTAGCATGCATAGCTTCCCCCTCTATACTCTCCCATAGCTCACTATCATTAGAAGAGAGTTGTTCAACCCTTGACTCCACTCCATTCATGTCCCATTAGTGGATTTGGGGTTGCTTACTTAACCAATCATCAAATTCTGTGTGCAGTAACCCCAAATTATCCTTACCATTCTCTTCTTCATCACTATCATCATTCCATAACCAAGTTGTCGTAGTGGTCCTTTGTTGTTCAACCGGAATGGGGTAAGCATAGCTTGGCAAATTATCTTCAGGTTAAGCACTTAAAAACTCCAAAATTTGCCTAACTTAAATTTCTAGGTTATGAAGAGATGCCTGTTGGTTCTCCAAAGTTGTTTCAATGCTCTAAAATATTTTATCCGTTGCTGATACTAAAGTCACAAACATCTCTTCCAACCTCTGCTCCTCTTGTGCATTCTCATCATCCTCCAATGCGATGTCTACTTTAAACTGAGTTGGGAAGCTAGCTTCTAATGTATTATTTCTATTGCTCTCCACTTTCTTGGCCTAATTCTCCGTAGACCATGTGAATCTTTCTAACGCAAGCTCGAGGTATGACTTCTTTTATAATGCTCCTCATCCATATTCTGCTTAGAAATCAATTTGATAGGGATACTGATCTCCCTGGTATCCCTATTCTTTGTTTGGGCAAGAACCCCACTTATGATAATTCCATTCAGCCATGGAGAAAAATTTTTTTTGAAACACAAAACTTAAAAGAAACAAAAATGTAAAATAGAACAAACAAATAAAAATAGATGAAAACAAATAGACATGAAAATAAAAATTAGATCAATAGCCTCCATCATATTGCTAATATTGTATACAAGTGTCCCTGGCAATAGCACCAAAAACTTGATTAGTTTTTTGCAACGTCGAGAGTTTTACATCTATAATAGCTCGATGACTAATTCTACCCTAGCTCTAGGCAAGTGCACCTATTATTTAGATAGTATAGTAGTAACGAGGTCGATCCACAAAGACACCGACACAAGTACCTGCTCAAACTTAAACTATTACATTGTTGAACCAAACTATTTAAAACTAATCTATGAAAGCAATAAATGATAGATGACAGAAAATCAATAGCGAAGTTCATCTAGATATTGAATTCCCCTACCCTCTCATGCATGTCAAGAACAATGGTATGAATCATTCAAACAATGAATTAAATTGGACTCTTACTTTATTAGATAGAAACCTTTCTCAAGTGATTAAATTCCTAACTTCCTATGTATTACAGGGGAATCTCTTCTCAACCTATAATTAAATAGAAGTAGCATTAAATTCAAGAGATTAATATCCAAAAAAGTCTTGTAGGTCTATCTTTAGCACCCTAATCAACTCTTTATTCCCATGAGTGATCTATCTATATCATGGTCTCTCTACTCATCTAATATAAAAACAATATCTAATCAATAAATCAGTAATTACCAATTAGAATAAATCATGAAAATAAAACAATCCAAAGATAAATTGTTTCAAAACAAATTATTCAATTCATACAATTTAGAACTAGGGTTCATCTTTATCGAGATAAATAACAAATTAGTTCATATCAGAGAATTAAAATAAAGAATACAAAAGAAGGTAAAGGAAACTCAAACAATCTATAAATGATGAGAAATCCTTGCTTCGATCTTCATTCCTCTTCAAAATCTTCAGCTTATTAGATCTTCACCATGAAAATTCTACACAAAACTCCTTCTCACCCTTTTGGGAGGGCAGCTATTAAAAACCTAAGAGAAAAAGCTCTCATTTTTTGACATAAATTATGTCCTTTTATAGTGCTTTAAGGCTTATTAAGGTTTGGATTAGTGTCAAGCATGGATTGGCCAATTTTTTCCATGTTTGCACAGCTAGGCTATGTGCCAAGATATAATGTCTAGATTACATACCAATTTTGGGTCAAAAAACAAAGGAAATAGAATTTATAGTCCCATTAACATTTGTAGCTCTTTCTCTTAGCTTTCCAAAGGTACTTGAATCTCCTCTATTAAACCTCTTTAGCTCAAGTTATGCTTAAAATACTAAAAGGTGCTCAAAGCTATCAGAACTCCATAGCGTCACATGGCCAAGGACATGGCTGTGGCTCTTGGGCATGTAAGGCTAATAGAATTCAAGCTAAATGACATGGTTAGCAACATAGCTATGCTATTGGGCATGTCTATAGCCAAAATTACCTAAAAATTGCATAGTTTCTCGATTTTTAACTGCGATTCAAGCTTAAATGATCACGACATTCAAAAATATGAATAATTCCTATAAATTACTCTGAAAAGCACTTGAACAAAAAAATTAGACTCAATTTAAAGAGTAAAACATGCTAAATTAAGAGCCAAAATAGAGGAATTCATGCACTTATCAATCTGCTAAGCATCAACACTAAACATTTACTAAATCATAGTAGTGTTAGAAATAGTGGGACCAATGTCAATCAATGCTGAAGTAGGGTTTGGTATCCATAAAGTTTCTCGTATTAAATTGCCCATGGCAAAGTTGTTTTATTTGCTGTCAACATTAAGGGTAATTACACCCTCAGAGAAGGAAGTAATAAAGGGAGATGATATTTGCCTGTTTTATAGGAAAGAGATGGGGTATGATATCAAGCATTATAAAGCCTTTAAGGAATTCATTTAATAGCTATTAGGTCTAGGCATTTTAAGAGGGATAATAAACAATCAATAGGAAGATAAAGATGTTAATATGATTGACTCTGACTGCCAAGTGCACTCTAATGTCAACCCATTTTATAAGACAAACACTTGCCTCACTTATAGACTGCCCATAGTTGTAATATAAGCCTTGAGGTAGTTGCCTATAATAAATACCCATGTTGTCCCCTAGAATTACAACTGCCATATATACACCCAATCTACCATTCATAGCACCATTATTCTCATACCCAACAAAAGCTACACCACATCCAATAAAAGCTACACCACACCTACTATTTCTTTTCAGCCCCCAGCATTTCATATACCAAATCCACTGCCACAACATTCCCTAAACTCAACACCCCAAGCCCAAAGCAGCCAAGCTATAAAGATCTCTTATGTAGGTCCTCCACTTTTACCATTATAATCATCCTAACTATCACTATAACCATCATATTTTCAAACTTCCACATCTGAGATAAGCCAAACTACTCAAACTATAAATCTAATACCATAACTACCATTAAAGCTAGGTCGAGTCTAAGTAATACAGATCATATTACTTAAAGTGGTAGATGTTATACTCCAAAGGAGTCTGAGAGGCCAAGGAAAGGAAAGAATAAGACTAATGAATAGCCAATCCTAGACGAAATCATTTTGACTAAGGAAGAAGAATAGAAGCATAAAAACAAGGAGGTTTTTGGAAGTAAGCATAATAAGGAAAAGGGCCCTAAGTATGATGAAGTCTTGAAAATTATGAAATAGAGTGAATATAATATTGTTAAGCAGTTGAAGAGGTCTCTAGCTTGCATATCCTTATTTTCCTTAATCTTGAGCTCTAAAGTACATAGAGATGCTTTGTAGAAAAGACTTGATAAGGCTTATTTCACACTTGATATCTCTAAGTATAAATTTTAGAAGTTAGTAGGACAAATCCAAGCGAACAACTTTATTTTATTTTTTTAATGATGAAGTAGACTCGACTAGAGTTAACCATACAAAATCTTTGCACATTACTCTAAAATTTTTGGGGTGTACAATAGCTAAGGTTTTGGTTAATAATAGGTTCACGCTAAATATACTTCGACAATCAACTCTTGCTTAATTGCCTATTAATGTGTCAACCATGAGAACTAGTAGAATGATTGTAAGAGCTTTTGATAGAACTAGAAGAGAAGTGGTGATACGAACCCTAAACGACCTACTTTGAGACCCAATACCTTTACACTTAGAAGTGACTCCCTTGGAAAGCCAAATCAAGTTTGCAAAGAAAAATCCTAACTCAATGATGAATCTGTGTCAAGGAACCTTGGTATGTTGTGAACATGCAAAGTAATTATCTTTGAAAGTTTGGATTTTTTCATCATAATCTAAGAACCAAATTTGAGAAATCAACTTATATTTTAGGGAAATCAACTTATATTTTATTCAATGAATAGCTAAGTATTTATAGTATCTTAGCTAGGTTAAACTCTAATTAGAATCAGTTAAGGAATAGGAAATCTTCCTATTGAGGATTCCTAAACAAGAAAGAAAACTAATTTCTAAATAATAAATAAAGCTAAACTTGTTTTGGGCTTAAAACCTAATATAAATAGGCCAAAAAATTACTAATTACCTATACAAACTTAATTTAACTAAATATGGGCTTATATCATATTGATAGGAGCACAAAAACATCAAAAATAATAAAATTCAAAAAATAAAAATAAATCATACAATAGCCTACTGTAACAACCCACAACCACTCTGGGAATTTTCGTAACAATTTACTTGATATAGAACTATTAAGATTAAATGTGTGCTTTTACAGAAATTTATGTGCTATGTGATTGATAAGTATGTGGCATGTTAAATTAATTTCAAAATGCATAATATGAGTTATTATTGTGAAATAAATAATTTATATGAAGTTCACTAGGATAAAATAATTTATTTTATATAAAATAAATTTTTATGCAAAAAGGCGATTTTTAAGCATAAAATAATTTTATCAGTATTTAAAAATAGTTTTTAAATAAATATTTTGGGGAAAATTTTAAAGAAAATAATAAGAAAAATATTTTATTTTTAATCACCTATAATCAATACCAAATTAAATAAAAAGCCCAAATACCCAAAAGTCCACTACACCAAAATACTCACAACCTAGTTCATTAAGGGTAATATTGGAAATTGTCCAAAATCCTACTTATTTATATCAAAAATTCAGCTAGCCCTTGTATCCAATAGCCACCATTCTGTTATTTCATTATTTTGGCAGAAATATTCTCTCAAAATTATTCTATATACTGAAATTCACAAAATACCTTTAAACCTTGTGATTTCTTGATCGTATTCGTAAGTTTTTCTCTCCTTTCAATTTATTATTTGATTTCTATGAAAATAATCAAAAGAAAATTATTTTGAACTGAGTATTTATTGATTTTTATTGATTTAATTCAGTTTAGGCAAATTTTTGAAAGAAAAATTAATTTTTCTACCGAAAACACAAACCTCTACCCGAATCCTAAAACTCAAAATTTGAAATTTCATGCATAAACTCTACAAAGGGGCAATTTACATATGGTTATGTTTTAAATTGATTTTTGTTGTGTTTAGATGAAAAATGTTGATTTAACTCATATTTCTGTATATTGCTGTAATGATCAGAAAAGTACAAAAAGCAAGAAAGTTAGATGAAAATATTGATTTAACTCATATTTCTGTATATTGCTGTAATGATTAGAAAAGTACAAAAAACAAGAAAGTTCATGATTTCCACCTTACAACATAAAATTGGAATTTTCATGCATATGTTGTACCATGGGCTGTCGATTTGTAGATAATTTAATTATAAACTAATTTTTATTATGTTTAAATGAAGAATAATGGTTTAAATCATGCGTTTACATATTACTATAATAACTAGAAAGTACTAGAAACAAGAAAGATTCATGGTTTTCATCCTAAAACATAAAGTTGGAAAATTTTCATGCATGCATACATATATAGATGCCGATTGGTGCAATTTAGTGTTTTGAAATGATTTTTGTTTTGATTACATGGAAAATCTTGGTTTAAATCATGTGTTTACATAGTACTATAATGATCAAAAAGCATCGAAAATAAGAAAACTTATGGTTTTCCATCCTAAAACCTAAAGTTGAAAGATTTCATACATATGGACATCTATGGCTACCGATTCATAGGGATTTATGTTCTAAAATGATTTTTATTTTGATTACATGAAAAATCTTATTTCAAACCATATTTCTACATATTACTGTAATAGATGAAAAGTGCTAAAAAAAAAAAAGGAAATTCAGGTTTCCTTTTTAATAGTGTATTCGGCCTACCTTGGGATTTTTATCCCAATGTCTATAATTTTGTGTAATGTATTTTAATGATTATTGATAAATATGTATGAATGATAAATGGTTAAATTACATGTTGGTTGAAGGAATGACTCTAGACAAGCCTAGGGGTGATTTGGTATACTTAAGGTATCTTAACCTTATGTTGTGATTAAAATGTGAATTTGATTGGATAATATGGAAATAGATTTTATGATGATTTAATAATGAATTAATGATCTTAAATAGATGATGAGATTGATTGCATGAACTGGTCATAAGAGATAAGCATGATACTTGAAAGGCTACTTGATAAGCTAAAGGTGTTAAGTATGTTAAGTTGAATGTTAAATTGTATTGATAGTAAGATCATGATATATTGTGTTTGACTTGAGAAGAGTCTTATTATAAGTTATTATATGTTTTTATATGAGCCTATAAAGGCTAAGTGTGCAAGACTTCTAAAGTCAACATGTTATGCACAAGTGATGAGTGCACATCTATGTGCAACTCTAAGTGTATGTGAATGTTATATGTGCATGGGATAGTTATGGGATAGGATAGCTTGATAATTAAATAAATATTAAGTATTGAATTAAATATTATGTTAGAGCTTGTGGAGTTTTAGAGGTTCAAGGGCTACAAGTGCCAGGAGCAAAGGAACCACAAAGTGAGTAAACATTATGTTTCAAGTTACAAGTGCAAGCTATCATGTTTTGTGAACCTTTGATATCTTGAAACCCAAGTTCTTTTCTGTTTTAATGATTTCTTTGTAAGCTTAGGTTGCCAAAGGGCAATTGGTCTAAAACTATTTTTTGATTATCTAATGATAATACCTTTGTGATTATTGCCCTAACTTATATTTTTCTGGAACTATATTATTGTTCATCTTTTATTAAATAAGTTAAACTTCTATTGCTATTATGTTACATGTGATTGTATCCTTCAATGCTATTGTTACCTTTATATGTTATGAATTATGTTATGAGTTATGTGTGAACATGGCAGTAGCCTTTACTTTACATGTTATGAGTTATATGTGAATATGGCAGCAGCCTTCACTTTATATGTTATGAGTTATAAGTTGATTTCTGTAAACCTTGTTAAATCGTAAGCCATGAACTATGAATCGTAAATTATGAATTACGAGCTATGAAACCTTCTAAGGGATATATGTTATTATATAAGTCGTATTATTTACTCATTGAGATCATCTATCTCACCCTTTCTTCCTTGTGTGGTTCTAGGTGAGCACTATGAGGAGGCAAGGTGATCGCTCAAGCTATCTACCCCGCTTGGAAAATTTCTTTGTCAAAGTTATAATAATACCATGCTATAATGAGTCCTTAGATGCTCTAAGAATTATTATGGTGACTTTATTTAAAGTCTTATTATTATTTCCTTATGGATTATATTAAAGTATATTTTTAGCTTTCGCAACTAAAGGTTTTTCCTTTATAATAGGTTTTATTAAGTTAATGTATGAGGTTCGATACAATCCTAGGCAATTTTTGCATATGTATGAGTGGGTTCTATGGGCGTGGGTGACCTTATGTCTCCCCATATTCTAGGACCATCATACCTTTGAAATTAGGATGTGACAAAAATGGTATCAAAGCTGTAGCTTTTAAAAGTCTAGTTTAGACTTGTCTAATTATGGTATTGGTTAAGTATAATCTTGGAGCATAGGAATTTTCCTATCATGTCACTTGTTGTCTATCGCTAGTTTAGTTTCGTGAAATCCTAATAAGCTATAGTACTCTTTGTTATTGTTTGCTTGTGTGCCTCATGATTACTTTACTGAATGACTAAAAAGATGACCCCTACCCGAGGACAATGACCCAGAGCATCCCATGTGACCTGCAAAAAGACTTGGCTAGAGATGTTTGAGAAGGTCGTAACTGTGATCCACCTGAAAAGAGAAATGACTCTTAATGAGGAGGACCCTATGGAGTGTCTAAGTTATAAATGGGTTCAGAGTAAAATTCAAAGGTTCGAAAGGAACTGCTTAGACTTAATGAAGGAAAATCAACATCTAAGGTCCCTAGTGCATGCTATTAGAAAAGATATGGAACATATTAAGGCCAAAGATGTTGAATAGATGGGAGACCATGTGTTTGCCTCAAAGTATACTGTCCAAAAGTGACCCACAAGTATATAAGGCAATTGTAGCATATTGGAAGCGTCCAAGGTCGTATCTCTCAAGGAATTGTAAATAGAAATATTTGTCTTAATTTAAAGCAAATTAATTGACAAGAATTTGAATAATTTGATTTTGAAAAGAAATAATTGCAAAATAGGAAATTAAAAATAAATGTGGATTAAAATGCAATAGGTTTAATGCAATGAATGAAGGATGCCTAGGGTTTGTATTTAGTTATCAATCCTATATGTTCATTAATATACCCAATTAATTATTCTAAAGCCTTACTTTCTAACAATTCAAAGAATAAAAATCAATCTATTAGTAATCGTATTCATAGAAATCATTCTATCAAATCATATATCAAAAACTAAAACCTAATCTTAAAACTTATATTTCTAATTCATTTTAAGATCCTAAGGGAATGAAATTCGGAATTGAACTCCAACTCTCATTCCTTCTTTCAAAACCTAAGTTAAACAATCGGTAGCAAAATAATTATTCAATAACAATCAATCAATTCAATTAGGGATAATAAAAATAATCAAATGAGATTATATTCAATTCCATATCATGAACACATCATACAAACCCTAGGCAAGGATGAAATTAGCTCATGGGAAATAAAGTATTCATCATAATTTTATTACAACCAAAAGAATCCATTCAATCAATTCTATCAATTCAATAATCCCCAAAAAGAATTATATTAAAGAAATAAGAATTAAACCACTTTAATGAATCCGTTTTATCCTATTCAATCTCTTGAATCTTCATAAATGAATTCCCCAAGAATAAAATTACAATTGAAGTGTTGAAATCTAAAAACTAAAATTAAGAAAATAGAAAACTGGAAGAAAAGATACTATCCTCCAAAAATTAAGATCATTCTCTTCCTCAAAATGACCCTATTTAAAATAACAAAACTTCTTCTTTAGTTTCTACATTCCTAAAATAATTTAGGGTTGAAAATCCTTGAAAATCTTAGAGAATCTTTAATATCTGCTCATCGGTGATGCAGCAGATGCCGGGATCCTGCAGCTAGGCTCTGGGGAACTGGTGGGCAGGTGGGCAAGCAGACAATATGCTGTTATGGGGCACTGGGGAATGTGACATGGAACTGGGGCAAGTAGAGGTAGTAGGGAGCTATCTATTATGCCTTGCTAGAAGCTTACTGTGGGCTCTAGGGACTACTGGATTGCAGGAGGTGAGCTGCTGCACGCGTTGGGATCCGGTAGCAAGGCGATACTGAGGCTTACTGGGATAGGCAGGCAGCAGATGTCTTCCTACTGTGTGGCACTGAGGGCATGCTGCTGGCACCAAGGCTGCTCCTGCGAGGCATTGGGAGTTACCGCGATGACATTCCTCCTACCGTGCCATAAGACATTCCCCCAAAGTTTTCGTTTTACTCTAAATTTCTGCAAAATAAAATTAACCTTCCTCAAACCTAAAAAGGGAATAAAATAACACAATCCAACCTATATGAGATGAGTTAAACACAAAATACCTAATTTAACACGAATAAAAACATGCAAATATGCCACAAATAATTTCCCCCACACTTGCCCTTTTGCTTGTCCTCAAGCAAAATCATACTCAACAATTTTACTTCGTTAGCAGTGAGAACCTTATATACTTAAGAAAACATAGTGTGCCTCAAATGATAAATGTTTGAATAAGAGAATAGCAACAATTGCAAAATACTCAACACAATTTACCCAAAATCACCATAAATCCACCAAGTATCAATCAAATCTTTGCAAGGATTACCAAGAAGAAAACTTGTTGCACTTTATGATAGGCATACACTCACTATTATCGAAGAGAATTTCTATTCAAAGGATTCATATCCAAGCATGTTCATCCACCTCATAGGCACACTAACTAATTTGATCTCTACTAATGGAGTCCACAAAAGTTAAAAAGATCAAAAGGTCTTTTATTAAGGTTGTAATAGGGTTTAAAGGGTAATGGGCTAATCAAGAAACAAGTTAACATGAACAAAAATTTTCTTTGAAAATGATGCCAAACAAAACACAAATGAACCTCAATAGTAGCCACTCTTCCTTTAACAACAGAGCAATCAGCATTCTAAACTTCATACTCTTCCTTTATTTATTTTAATTTTCTTTCTCTTTTTTTTTTTAATTTTCCCCACACTTACATTTGTGCAAGAGTTCTATTAATTTTCCATCACTCTGCTCAATTGTAAACAATTTTTGAAGAGGTTACTATCTTCACCAACTTTGCATCATTACTCAAAGAAAATACAAGGGTAGTGACAATGTATTTTAATTAAACAAAGAAACTCAAGTTTAAAATATGCATGTTAATGCATTTATTTGGTTCAAAGGGTGAACTAGGGGTAAACATTTAAAATAGGTAGTTATAAGGATTTGGTTAAAACAAAGAAATGCCCTAATTATTTCTTCCTTCTCTAAGTGGACTTAAAATTTTGCTTTCACTAATTAGCTAGCATGTTCTAAAGTGGGCAAAATTACTCAATGATAACATGTTACATAAGCCCTCTCTAAGTGTAGCATGCAAAAACCTCTTAAAATAATTCAAGCAAATTTAAAAAAAAATATCAACTTAGTTTCAAAGCAATGATTAAGGGCAAAAAGAATTTAATATGCATAACAATTGAATATAATCTAATTCAAACACAATCTTATTATATCATTGGCCACACTTAAATTTTAATTCCAAAATTAACACCTTGCGCCAAACTAAGTAAAAAGTCAAGTAAGCTTTAACAAAAGAGGACAAAACAAAGGGATTTACTCATAGTGTGCATAACATTACACAAAACAGTACACAAATTAATAATGAAGCAAAGAAATTACTACCCCCCCTCCACACTTAAACTCCATATTGCCCTCAATATGGAAATGTATGCAAATATTCATATTTTAAAACTAAAAACTAAAAACTAAAAATTGACAACTGAGAGAGAAAGGTTACCTTATTCATCCGCCACTGATGGTGAAAGAGGAGGTGATTCTAATACAATGCCAGACTGCTAATAGAACTGAGCAAACTTGTGCCGATGAGATTTTTGTTCTTGCTCCACCTTGTTAAACCTTTGGTGTATCTTAGCCATCCAGGCCCATTGTGCTCTTCCATTTAGTCAAGTTTGCACAAGACTAGTCGTCACCCATTTGCCTCACTTGTTGGCTCTACAGCAGGAGGATCTATCTCAGTAGCATTCTCACTTTTAAGATTACTCGATGAAGACCCTCTATAAAGCAAATATGGTGGTGGGTTCTTGAGTTGGTGATCCCGCCAACACTTTTGAGTTTCTGGCACCCTTAAATAGTGTTCTACAGTAACCACCTGGATTGAATCTAGGACTCCATAGTGAAATTCCATGTTGGTAGCGGTTGCAATTCTTTAGAGTTGGGATCAAGAAGATCATAGGAAAGCACTATTGTGGAAACAATGTGGCCTGTATTTAAATTATACCTTTTGTGAGTGATCTTATCCATCATTGTGTGATGCAAAAAAGAGGCCGATTCAATCTTTTTGCCATTGGCTAAGCACCATAAAACACACAATTCCTTATGCAAGACCTTACTACTCTCTAATTTTCCAAACACAGGATGGCACATAAACTTGTGCAAAATGAGAGTAGCATGATCTTTAATAAACCCATTAGGAACCTTGTTGGTATCAAAATTCTTAAGCCTAGTCAATTTCTCATAAAATTCATGGGCATCAAACTTATTCTCTATACAATCTTCACGCTCCGTATTTTTTCATGCCCAAGTCTATACTCCTTATCATGGATTTTTAAAATAAATTTCATCATCACTCATTGGACAATATAAGGTAAAAAATTCAAGTGCAATCTTAGGGTATACATCATAATCAATCTTTATAAATTCTTCCCAACCCAAAATTACACTCAATCTTTCAATGTTACCATCTAAACCCAAAGTTTTCAAATCATCAAAATCAAGGTACCGACAAGGTTTAAAAACACGATTAGTGCTAGTAAGAGCTTCATACCTTTCTCTTTCCGCTTCTGTGAGAATTTGAAATGGAGCTCCATAATCATCTCTCAAATCCTTCACCTCTTTCCTTTCTTTGCCTCTAGTTTTGAAACCTTTCTTCCCCTCACTCTTGACTCTCTTGGACATGAATTGCTTTATTAAAAGAAAATATGTGAGAAAATTAGAGATTGGAAAGATGAGTAATGATCTTATTGAAGAAATTTGGTGGGGAGAATGAATTTGAAGGATGGGCTTATGAAAAGGAGAATGAGGGAGAGGTATGGATGGGAGAGGATCAAATTTTTAGAGCTAGAGGATTAAATTTAAGTGCTAGTGGCCAAAATCCCAAAATTACCCCTTCAGATAATGCTACTTATGCCCCTGCTGCTGGCAAGAGCAGCTGTTGTAGACTATAGCAGCTTATTGTAAGACGCTGTTGTGCTTGTCTGTTGGTAGCTACTGCTGTTGTGTGCACTAAGGATCGCTGTGAGGCACTGCTGGGGGCATGCTACTGGCCTACTGCTATGGGCACTAAGGACTTCAGCGAGGCGCTACTAGGAGAGTAAGAATGGCCTGCTTCTGCTGCAGGCACTAAGGACTCTAGTGAGGCACTACTGGGAGCGTATGAATGGCCTACTGCTGCTACGGGCACCAAGGCTGCTCCTGCATATGGCACACCCATTATTGCTCTGACACTTGGAGTTGACATCCCTTTTTACACCAACTAGATTCTCATAACTCTTAAACCTTTGCTATACATCTCCTAGCATCTGATTACCACAAAAATCACAACTAAACCAATGCATAAACCTGAACTAAAAGCAACTAAAACTAATCAAAAAACAAATACTAAAAAGAAAAAACAAAAATTTTTAAATTGATGATTTTTTTATATTATATTTAGTTTTATTTTTATTTTATTTTTTATTTTTATTTATTTTATTATATATTTTTTCTTTTATATATATGAAAATAGACTAGGATTATCAAAATAAATAAATAAATAAAAGTAACTAACTTGGGTTGCCTCCCAATGAGCACTTTAAAAATGTCGTCTTAGCTAGACATTATGGAAGGATTTAAGGATCCTTGAGCAAAATGCTCTGAATTTCCTTAAACTCTTCCACAACCTCATAATATGGCTTAACTCTTTGACCATGGACTTAAAAAGTTTCATTTATGTGAGAGTTAAGCAATTCAACAGCTTTAGAGGGAAATATCACATTAACAAGAAAAGGACCACTCTAGTAAGTTTTGAGTTTACCTGGAAATAGGCACAAATGTGAGTTGAAGAGTAAAACTTTCATACCTAGTTCAAGGGTCTTTCGAACAAGGTTCTTGTCATGTAAGGCCTTAGTCCTTTCCTGGTAAATCTGAGAGCTCTCATAGGCTTCATTTCGAAGCTCATCCAATTTTAACATTTATCGCATCCCATTCTCCTTTGCTTTTTCCAAGTTGAAACTCAATGCCTTGATAGCCCAATATGTTTTGTGTTCCAATTTGATAGATAAATGGCAAGCCTTGCCAAACACCAGCTAAAATGGGCTCATCCCTAAAGAGTCTTATATGCTGTCTTGTAAGCCCACAATGCATCATTAAGACAAACTACCCAATCCTTTCTAGACAAATTCACTGTCTTCTCCATAATTCCCTTGATTTGCTTATTGGATGTCTCTACTTTCCCTGAAGTCTGTGGATGATAAGGGGTTGCCACTTTATGCTTTACTCCTGACTTATTCACTAGCCTCTCAAAAAGCTTGTTGCAAAAATGGCTTCTCCCATCACTAACAATCACTTGGTGTGCCATACCTACTAAGAATAAATTCTTTAACAAATTTGACAACAACATTAACATCATTAGTTTGGGTAGGAATTACTTCTGCCCATTTAGAAACATAATCCACAGCTACTAAAATGTATTGAAAACCAAAGGAAATGGGGAAGGGTCCCATGAAATCAATACCCCATACATCAAAGATTTCACCCACAATATAATTAGTTAGGGGCATCTCATTCCTCTTACCAATGTTACCTACTCTTTGGCACCTATCACATTATTTACAATAAATATGGGCATCCCTAAAAAGAGTAGGCTAAATAAACCACTTTGCAGGACTTTCTCAACTGTCTTCTTTCCTCCAAAGTGACCTCTACGGCTAAGGTCGTGGCAAAATCTAAGAACACTCAGCTGCTCATCATCAAGAACACACCTGCAGACAATCTCATCTTTGCAAATTCTAAATAAGTAAGTCTCATCCCAAAAATAATATTTGCAAACATGTAAAAATCTCTTCTTTTCTTGATAAGTCAAATCAGTTCGCAAAACACCACAAGCAAGATAATTAGCAATGTCAACAAACTATAGGACTTGTGACACTACAAACAACTATTCATCTAGAAAATCTTTGTGAACATCACTCAATGCAAGTTCATTTTCATTCAAAAAGGGTAACTTGGACAAGTGATCTACCACAACATTTTCAATCCCATTTTTATCCTGAATCTCACAATCAAACTCTTGCAAAAGTAACATCCACCTAATTAAGTGTGTTTTAACATGTTGTTTAGATAAAAGATATTTTAAAGCAGCATGATCAGAATGCATAATCACTTTAGACACAATCAAATATGCCCTAAACTTATCTAATGCAAAAACAACAGCTAACATTTCTTTCTCAGTTATGGTGTAATTCACTTGGGCATCACTAAGGGTGAAACTAGCATAATATATGACTCTCAAAAACTTGTGAACCCATTGTCCCAAAACAGCCCCTAATGCATGATTAGATGCATCACATATGATCTCAAAAGGTAAAGACCAATCAAGGGCAACTATGACAGGTGCAGTAGTGAGCTTCTCTTTCAAGATATTAAAGGCGTGCATGCAGTTATCATCAAAATCAAAAGGAACATCTTTTCCTAGTAACCTACAAAGAGGTTGACTTATCTTAGAAAAGTCCTTAATAAACCTCCTATAAAAACCTGCATACCCTAAAAAACTTATGATCCCCTTAACAGATGTAGGAGGGGGTAAGTTTGCAATTAAGCCCACTTTAGCCTTATCAACCTCTATACCCTTGCTCGACACAATGTGATCCAAAACAATGCCATGAGTCACCATGAAATGACTTTTCTCCCAACTCAAAGTAAGATTACACTCAATACACCTTTCAAGCACAAGAACTAATTTATTAAGACAATCATCAAATGAATTACCAAAAATAGAAAAGTCATCCATAAATACCTCAATGAAGTCATTTATCATGTCAAAAAACACTAACAACATGCATCACTGAAAAGTTGCTAAAGTATTGCATAGCCCAAAAGGCATCCGTTGGAAAGCAAAAGTTCCAAAAGGACATGTAAAAGTAGTTTTGGCCTGATCCTTTAGTGCTATTACCACTTAGTAATAACATGAAAGTCTATTAAGAAAACAATAATAAGAGTGTCCAGCAAGCTTATCCAACATTTGTTCTATAAAGGGTAAGGGAAAGTGATCCTTCTTGGTGGCATTATTCAATTTCTTATAATCAATGCACATACACCACATAGTGACAGTCCTAGTTGGGACTAACTCATTGTTTGCATTTTTTACCACTGTGATTCCTATTTTCTTAGGAACCACATGAACAGGACTAACTCAATCACTATCCGCAATAGGATAGATTACTCCCTCATCAAGTAATTTTAGCACTTCCTTCTTTACTACCTCACCCATGTTGGGGTTCAACCTTCTCTACATCTCCCTCTTAGGTTTAGCACCTTCTTCTAAAATGATTCTATGCATGCACAAAGAGGGACTAATTCCCTTAATGTCACTCAACCCCCAACCTATTGCCTTCTTCAACCTTTTTAGCTTACTCACTAATCTCTTCTCTTCCTTTTTCACTTAATAATGTTGAAATAATTATAGGTGAATTTTCTCCCTCACTTAAGAATACATACTTTATGTGCTTAGGTAGTTCCTTAAGTTCTAAGGTTAGTGTGGATTCTTTCTCCCCCTTTTGGATCATTAGGAGCTCAACAATCTTCTCCTCTCCCAACTCCTCTACTTCCACCTCATCTAAGCTTTTAATGTTACTTACTACTTCTAGAAAATAGATTTCAACTTCTTTTTCAAGTGTAAGGGCAATTTCCAGCTTATCCTCAAAAGCATCCTACAAGAAAAGTTATTGAACAATAGTGTCTATACAATCAACAAAGGAGCACTCTTCATATAATGATGTGGTCAAAATAGTAAGATTGTTAAAAATAGAAACTCAATAGTTTGACCCAAAATAGTCATGGTTAACTTTCCATTCTTAACAAATATTAAAGTATTTGTTGTTGCCATGAAAGGTCTTAATTCTCCTAAATTTAATTGTACAAACAAGGCATAGGGCATTAAATTAATACTTGCACCTAAATCTAACATACCATTAGCCTTCTCACCATTGCCCATACTAATATCAATCACAAAACTACTAGGATCTTTAGCTTTAGGAGGTAATTTATGCTAGAGTACAACATTAGTTACCGTAGACACAACAACTTTTTCTTCCATTTCCAACCTCCTTTTCTTAGAATTCAACTCTTTGAAAAATTTTGCATAAGAAGGCACATTGTTTATCATATCAAGCAAAGGCAAATTAACACTTACTTGGATAGCATTTTGAACAACTCACCAAATTGCTTATCCTACTTACCATTCTTGAGACAACTCAAAAATGGAATAGGCAGTCTATATGGATCATCCGCCTTGTGCAACTTTTAAGGAGAAGAGGTCTCCTTCACTTTGTTTTTTTCCTTTAGAATTCTAACGGGCTCTTTGCTGCTTTTTTCCCTCTTTAGCTCAATATGATCATCACCTACATTATCAAGATTAAAACTAACATCATTATTAATAATCTTACCGCTTATAAGGACCGTGATGGCCTTAGCTTGCTCCAGTTGACTAGGGAGTTTCCCTTGTTGGTATGATTACACATGACTTGCAATTTGCCTAACTTAAGTCTCCACCTTTCTCACTGAAGCTTCTAATGAATCAAACCTTCTTTTGTTAGCCTCTTGATTTTTAGTGCTAGATTAAATGAAAGCATTCAAGCTATCCTCTAAAGATGGCTTCCTTTGCTATTATGGGTTTGATGATTCTCCTTAGAATGGTTGGCCTCTTTGTATCATTTGAAACTGAGGCTGCTGCTACTGCTGGTTTTTGTTTCTCTAGGAAAAGTTTGGATGGTTTCTCCAACCTCTATTGTAAGTATTAGAATATGGGTCATTCCTTGACCTAGGTTGGAAACCATCTAAAGCTTATGCTTGCTTTGGTTCATCTGTATAAACATCAAAGCTAGAAAGGCAAACATTAGCACTATAACCAAAAATGCCACAAACTCTATATACCTTTTGTTGCTGTGCTGGTGTGTTTCCTTTCATAGATAAAAGTTTGATTTGCCGAGTGAGTTCGACTATTTGCATAGCCACATCCTTACTAGAAGCTCCTTCTTGCACTACCACTCTTCTTCCCCTTATGCTTTTCTGCTAAGAATTAGCACCAAGCATCTTAAAAAGGTCATAAGTTTCCTTAACAGTGATCTCTCCCATTGCCCCTCCAGCTGCATTGTCCACTATACTTTGGCTTTAGAATGTGAGCCCATCATAAAAGAATTGATTAAGCAATTACAGTGTATAGTGATGATGGGGGCACTGAATTTACAACATCTTGAACCTTTCCCATGCCTCATGAAAGGATTCTCCTTCCATTTTTGTAAAAGTTGCAATCTTCAATCTCAAATCAGCTATCTTTTGGTAAGAGTAAAACTTCCCCATGAATTTATTGTACACCTCTTCCTAAGTGGTCAATGAATCGGGAGTAAGTGTCATCAACCAAGATTTAGCTTTGTCCTTCAAGGTGTAAGGAAAGCATCTCATTCTCAACTGATCTTCAGTTAGACCTTATAAAGGAAAGGTTTGTATGGTGGAGTAGAATTCCCTGATGAAATTGAGGGAATCTTCGTTTGGCCCTCCATAAAAGGATGGAAGCATATTGTAGTGGATGTTCTTTAACTCATAATTTCTAGCAACTGCATTAACTCCAATGTAGGATGTTGCGATTCCTATGATTGACCTAGTATAATCCTTCATAGGCCTTCTTTCTTATGCCATGATGTGTGCTTGCTCCTCTTGATATTCTATCCTTAGATTCTCAGGATCTATTGGATCAACCTATTCCCTATTTGGCTCTAGTCTTCTTCTTTCTCCACCTAACCTGTGAACGTTATTAATAAAAGGGGTAAGCTCTTCTTCCAAAGATCTTCTCCCTTGCATAAAAATCTTAAAAAAACAAATGAAAATAAAAACTAGAAAAAATAATTACAATGAAACAAACAAATTCGCTTTACAATTCCATTGGAACGGTGCCAAAAACTTGTTCGCCTCAAAGTATACTGTCCAAAAGCGACTCACAAGTATACGAGGCAATTGTAGTATATTAGAAGCACCCAAGGTTGTATCTCTCAAGAAATTGAAAATGAAAATATTTGTCTCAATTTAGAGCAAATTAAATGAAAAGAATTTGAATAATTTGATTTTGAAAAGAAATAATTGCAAAACAGGAAATTAAAAATAAATGTGGATTAAAATGCAATGAATGAAAGATTCCTAGGGTTTGTATTTAGTTTATCAATCCTATATGTTCATGAATATACCTAATTGATTATTCTAAAGCCTTAGTTTCTAACAATTTAAAGAATAAAAATCAATCTATTAGCAATGACATTTATAGAAATCATTCTATCAAATCATATATCAAAAACTAAAACCTAATCTTAAAACTTATATTTCTAATTTGTTTTAAGATCCTAAAGGAATGAAATCTAGAACTAAACTTCAAGTCTCGTTCCTTCACTCAAAACCTAAGTCAAACAATTGGTAGCTAAATAATTATTCAATAACAATCAATCAATTTAGTTAGGGATAATAAAAATAATCAAATGAGATTATATTAAATTCCATATCATGAACACATCATACAAACCCTAGGTAAGGATGAAATTAGCTCATGGGAAATAAAGAATTCATCATAATTTTATTATAACCAAAAGAATCCATTGAATCAATTCTATTAATTTAATAATCCCTAAAAAGAATTATATTAAAGAAATAATAATTAAACCACATTGATCAATCCATTTTATTCAATTCAATCTCTTGAATCTTCACAAACGAATTCCCCAAGAACAAAATTATAATCTAAGTGTTGAAATCCAAAAGCTAAAATTAATAAAACAAAAAACTGGAAGAGAAGATACTATCCTCTCAAAATTAAGATCATTCTCTTCCTCAAAACGGCCCTATTTAAAACAACAAAACTTCTTCTTTAGTTTCTACTTTCCTAAAATAATTTAGGGTTGAAAATCCTTGAAAATCTTGGCTAATCTTCAATATCTGCTCATAGGTGATGTAGCGGATGCTAGGATCATGCAGCTAGGCACTAGGGAACTAGTGGGCAACCAGACAACACACTGTTGTGGGGTGCTGGGGAAGGCGGCGTGGCATTGGGGGCATACTACTAGCCTACTTCTGCTACTAGTGCTAAGGCTACTCCTACGAGGCGCTAGGAGTTGCCACGATGACATTCCTCCTGCCGTGCTGTGCAACATTCAGCCGAATTTTTTGTTTTCACTTTAAATTTCTACAAAATAAGATTAACCTTCCTCAAACTAAAAAGGGAATAAAATAATACAATCTAACCTATATGACACAAATTAAACACCAAATACTTAATTTGACATGAATAAAAACATGCAAATATGCCACAAACACCATGCACCTGATGTTTGTCTGGACAAGGGGCACAGTTGAGGTTTGCGTCTGGACAAGGGGCACAGTTGGTAGTGGACAACTATTGGCCTAAGGGTATAAGAATCCTGCAATGCGAATGATGTTAATTGATTACTTAGTGACTTAGTGTGCATTGATTCCTTTTGCCTATGACATGATTCACTTCTATATGATAGGAGAATTTATGATGCTATAAGTTATATGTTACATGATTATGATACATGATACATGTTTTATGCTATGTGACATATGCTATGTGATAAGCGATATGTGATATGTGTCTTGTGATATGATACGATGGGTACTCATGAAAATGTATGATAAGTATGATATTTTGATAGTGGGGTTAAGTGGATTAGAAAGAAAAGTTAACTAAGTTTTGATCTAATTCAGATTAATGATTGATGGGTATAATGTCATGAGGTATGGAATGCTTATATATTACAATGGTTTGATATATGAATTATACAGTGTGATTAAAAGATAATTGTGATTGAGGATTCTATGCAGTTTTGCAAATATAAATGATTTGAATATACCTGAAAGGGATTTGAGTCCTCTGGATGAGAAATGTTTTAAGGTGTTAGATATAATAATATTCAATTGAGGTTACTAGAAAATTTGATATTGATCTTTAGTACGGAAAGAATTTTTAGTGAGATAACCTAGAATGGCATAGATTTGGAAAGATATAAGAGTTGCATAGAGATTTCATTAAATGGCAATGGTATTAGAAGGTTCATTATTTTAATATGGATAAGTTAAATGATTAGGAACATGAATTATAGCCAGATTTAAGTGGAAGACCTAAAGTGAGATGATATTATGGGCTAAAGGTATAAAAAAATATATATATGAGACATTAGGTAATTAAGTCATGGCAATGATGTATATATTATATAGAAAGAGATAAGTCTAAAATAGTCATGAGAAGTTTATTTCGGATTGTAAATTAATAGAATGCAAGTTCTTTTGGGATATGATACGTATAGGAATGTTTGTTAAGTCTAAATATGTTTTAATTGATAAATAATGGGAGTGTAGAAATTATAATGTTTATAAGATATTAAACATGAAAATATTTATTGAGGTTATAGTAGATTAAGTAATAATTATTTATATGGAAAGAGAATTATCGAATATCAATTGAAGTTATTAATTTGGAATTATCTATTGGATTCTGATATGACTAATGAGATAAATAATGAATGGAAGTGATAATTAAGGTATTAGTATAGGTGTTAATGATAATAGGTATATAAGGAAAAGAAATACTTGGGATTATATTTGATTAAAGGTGAAATTAAAGGTTCTATTACTTTTGTTTAAGGTTAAGGAGATACAAAAATTATCAAGGATTAGTTTAAGAATTGTTTGAACAAGAGATCAACATAGGTGTAGCTTAAGCTGAAGATTTATCAGTGTGATTTTAGATAGATTGTAAGTATATACCTTACTGTATTTGATATATTAATTGTAGTTAGATATTGTGTTTGAGTGGCACAATAGAAGCGCGGTAGAGAAGTTAAGTAGAGTGTGTTATACTATTAGATTTAAAAATTTGAGGATGAGTTTTTTTAATAAGGGGAGAATTAACAACCCACAACTACCCTAGGAATTTTCGTGACAATTTGCTTGACATAGAACTATTAAGACTAAATGTATGCTTTTATAGAAATTTATGTGTTATGTAATTGATGAGTATGTGGCATGTTAAATTAATTTTAATATGCATAATATGAGTTATTATTGTGAAATAAATAATTTATATTAAGTGCATTAGCATAAAATAATTTATTTTGAATAAAATGAATTTTCATGCAAAAAGGCGATTTTTAAGCATAAATAATTTTGTGAGTATTTAAAAATAATTTTTAAATAAATATTTTGGGGGAAATTTTAAAGAAAATAATAAGAAAAATATTTTATTTTTAATTACCTATAATCAACCCCAAAATTAAATAAAAAGCTCAAATACCCAAAAGCCCACTAGACCAAAATACTCCTAACCTAGTTCATTAAAGGTAATCTTAGAAATTGCCCAAAACCCTAATTATTTATATAAAAAATTTGGCCAGCCCTTGTATTCAATAGCCACCATTCTATTATTTTATTATTCTGGCAAAAAAATTCTCTCAAAATTATTCTTACTATTGAAATTCACAAAATACCTTCAAACTTTGCGATTTCTTGATCGTATTCTTATGTTTTTCTCTCCTTTCAATTTATTATTGATTTCTATGAAACTAATCATGAGAAAATTTTTTTCAACTGAGCATTTACTAATTTTTTCTGATTAATTTAGTTTTGGTGAATTTTTGAAAGAGAAATTAATTTTTCTACCAAAAACACAAACTTCTCTACGCGAATCCTGAAACTCAAAATTTGAAATTTCATGCATAAAATCTACAAGGGGGCCGATTTGCATATGGTTATGTTCTAAATTGAGTTTTGTTATGTTTAGATGAAAAATATTAATTTAACTCATATTTTTGTATATTGCTATAATGATCAGAAAAGTACATAAGGTAAGAAAGTTCATAATTTTCACCCTACAACCTAAAATTGGAATTTTCATGCATATGTTATACCATGGGTTGCCGATTTGTACATAATTGAATTCTAGACTGATTTGTTTAAATGAAGAATAATGGTTTAAATCATGCATTTATATATTACTGTAATAATTGAAAAGTACCGGAAACAAGAAAGAGTCATGGTTTTCATCCTAAAATATAAAGTTGGAAAATTTTCATGCATGCATACATATATAGGTACCAATTGGTGCAATTAAGTGTTCTAAAATGATTTTTGTTTTGATTATACATGAAACATCTTGGTTTAAATCATGTGTTTACATATTATTGTAATGACCAAAAAGTACCAAAAACAAGAAAACTCATGGTTTTCCATCCTAAAACCTAAAGTTGAAAGATTTCATGCATATGGACATCTATGGCTACTGATTCATAGGGATTCATGTTCTAAAATAATTTTTTTTATTATATGAAAAATTTTGGTTCAAACCATGTTTCTGCATTTTATTATAATAGATGGAAAGTACGAAGCGAAAGAAAATTCAGGTTTCCTCTTTGATAGTGTATTTGGCCTACATTTTCCAACTTTCAAGTTCTAGGGTGAAACCTTGAATTTCCTTATTTTTTGAAACATTTCAGTTATTATATTAATATGTAAGAATATGATTTAATCTAGTATTTTTCATCAAAACACATCAAAAATTATTTTAGAATCTAAATATGTAGTAGGGCGCCCCCCCCCCCCTAGTGAATTTATGTTTGAAAATTTCAATTTTTGAGTTATAGGATTCACCTTTGGCGAAATCGCATAGGAAGGTTGATATTTTTCGTAGAGAAATTAATTTCTCTTTCAAAACTCACCCAAATTGAATTAAATATGTAGAAATTAGTAAATAACCAGTTTAAAATAATTTTCTCATAATTTATTTCATAAAAATCAGATGGGAAATTGAAAAGAAAGAAAAACTTATAAATACGGGGTGAGAAATTGCAAAGTTAAAAGGTGTTTTCTTAATTTTGGTAGAGAGAATTGTTTGAGAGAATTTTTCTATCAAAATACAGAAAAATAGAGTGGTGGCTATTGGAAATATGGTGTTGGCCGAAAATTGATGTTTCAATGTAGGGTTTTGAACAATTTCCACTAATACCCTTAGAGTCCATTTGGTAGGCAGATTCATAAGCTATAGGATTAGTTATATTGATAGGATTAATTAAGCCATAAGATAAATAAGCTTAAACCATATTTAGTAAATAAATATTAATTTATAGGATTAAATAATTCTATTTTTACAACCCCTTGTTTGGTAACATAGACTAGTGAATAGGATTAATCAAAAAAATATTTTAATTACTTAAATACCCTTTAAAACTTACGTAGAAATAAAATATAAAATGGAGGCTATTTTCAAGATAAAAGAATAAAGAGAAAGGTCATTTTAGGTATAGAAATTTCATAGAGAATGGGATTAGTAATCCCACAAGAATTGGATTACTAAAGACAGGGGAGCCTAGGTATTAGCTAAGACTGATCTCATGGGTTTAGGAAGCCCTTGGAATTAGTAAGCCCAACTTAAAACTTTGTACTAAACAAGGTGTTATTTACTAATACCTTAGCTTAACAATCTAATCCCTTATACCAAACGAACTGTTGATGAGCTAGGTTAAAAGTGTTTTAGTGTAGTGGGCTTTTAGGTGTTTGAGCTTTTTATTTAAATTAGAGGCTAATTATGGGTAATTAAAATAAAATTATTTCCATTAAAATTTTTCTCAAAACATTTATTTAAAAATATTTTAAAAATATTCATAAAATTATTTTATGCTTAAAAATCGTCTTTTTACATGAAAATTCATTTTACCAAAAATAAATTATTTTATGCTAATACATTTTATTTTAACCATTTATTTCACAATAATAATTCATACTAGGCATTTTAAAATTAATTTAACATGCCCCAAACTCATAAATCACGTCACACATGAATTTTCATATAGTCATACAATTTGTCACAATAACCCTAAATTCAAATAATTTGTCACTAAAACTCTTAGGGTAGATGTGGGTTGTTACATTCTCCTCCCCTTAAAAGAAATTCAACCTCAAATTTAAATACTTACCTAATTGCCCATGAAAAGCTGAGGATGCTTGCATTTCCTCCTCGACTTCCTAAGTACACTTATTCACTCCATGCTTCCGCCCTTGGATCTTAAACATGGATATCTCCTTGTTTCTTAACCTCATCACTTGTTGATCCACTGTAGCTATTGGTGATTCCGCATAGGATAGCTGCTCATTTAATGTAATGTCTAGAGGTGATAGGATATAAGATGAATCTGACGCATACTTCCTTAACATAGAGATGTGAAACACAAAATGAACATGAGCTATAGTTGGGGGTAAAAGAAGTCTATAAGACACTTCCCCAACCTTATCCAGTATTTCAAAAGGACCAATGAAGTGAGGCGATAGCTTTCCTTTCTTGCCAAATCTCATAACACCTTTCATTAGAGAGACCTTCAAGAACATGTGATCTCCCACGGTAAAATGGATGTCTTTTCACTTAGAATCTATATAACTCTTTTGTCGACTGAAAACCATTTTCAGTTGCTCTTAAATCAAATGTACCTTCTCGGTAGTCTCCTTAAGCAACTCTGGCATCTCCACATGCTTGTCTCCATGTTCAATCCAATAAACTGGAGAACGACATTTTCTCCCATACAATGCTTTATATAGTGCCATACCGATGGACGAATGATAGCTGTTGTAGTAGGCGAATTCAATCAAAGGTATGTACTTATCCCAGCTACCACCAAAATCCATGACACACATTTTTAACATGTCCTCTAGTGTTTGAATCATCCTTTCAAATTATGCATCCATTTGAGGGTGAAATGCCATACTAAAATCTAGTTGTGTTCCTAATGCTTCTTGCAACTTCTACCAGAACCTTGAGGTGAATTGAGTGCCTCGATCCGAGATGATGGAGATTGGCACTCTATAAAGTTTCATGATCTCGTCATATGCAACTGTGCATACTAGGCTACGAAATATGTGGTCTTAACTCCCAGAAAATGAGTAGACTTTGTCAGTCGGTCCATTATGACCCACACAAAGTCATATTCTTTAAAGGTTCTAGGTAAACCAATTACGAAGTTCATAATTATGCACTCCCACTTCCATTTAGGTAGTCAAATTTCTTGTAGCAATCTAAAGGGTCATTGATGTTCATACTTGACTTGCTGGCAAGTTAGACAAGATGCTATAAACTTTGCCACATCCTTCTTCAGTCCAAGCCACCAATAGTTAGCTTTCACATCATGGTACATCTTGGTAGTTCTAGGATGAGCACAGTAAGGTGTCTAATATGCCTCCTTTAATATCCTTTCCCTTAGTCCCTCCGCATTTGACACAAATACTCTTTCCCCACACTTTAGAATTCCTTCAACTACTTCTAACTCAGGATTCTTCCCTTTCTCTATCTCATCCTTTAACTTAGCCAGGTGTGGATCTTTACCTTATTAAGCCTTTATCTCCTCTATTAATTTAGACTTCACTTGAAAATGAGCCACTAAAGCTCTCAATTCTTTAACCTCTAGCATCAAACCCTGACTAAATAATCTTTTTAACTCCTTCACGATCAGCCTCTTTCATACAGTCAAATGGGCTAGGCTTCCCATCGATTTTTGACTCAAGGCATCTGCCACCATGTTTGCCTTTCCAGGATGGTAGAGAATCTAACAATCATAGTCTTTCAATAGTTCAACCCATCTCCTCTGCCTCAAGTTGAGGTCCTTTTGGCTTCAGATGTACTGAAGACTCTTATAATCTGTATAGATCTCACACTTTATTCTATACATGTAATATCTCCAGATCTTTAGAGTGAACACTATCATGGCCAACTCCAAATCATGAGTAGGATAATTCACTTCATGCTTCTTAAGTTGTCATGACGCATAGGCGATGACTTTCCCATTCTACATTAAGTGCATCCAAGTCCTACTCGTGAGGCATCACAATAGACAGTGAACCCTTCTTCTCCTTCTGGTAATGCCAAAACTGGAGTTGATATCAAACACTTCTTGAGCTTCTAAAAGCTCTCCTCATAGGACTCTTCCCAATTAAACTTAACTTACTTTCTAGTCAACTTGGTCAATGGGGTTGCTATCTTGGAAAATTCCTATACGAATCTATGATAATACCCAGCCATGCCCAAGAAACTCCATACTTTTGAAACTATAGTGGACCTTGGCCAATTTGCTACTACTTCAACTTTCTTAAGATCAACTTAAATCCCTTCCTTACTTACTACATGTCTTAGAAAGTTAACAGAATCCATCCAAAACTCACACTTAGATAACTTAGCATAGAGTTGGGGATCATATAGCGTTTGAAGCATGATCCTCAAATGTTCTTCATGTTCCTCTTTAGTCTTAGTGTAAATTAGGATGTCGTCAATGAACAATCATAAACTTATTAAGGAATGGCATGAACACTCGGTTCATTAAGTCTATGAAAGCAGCAGGAGCATTTGTTAGACCAAATGGCAGAATCATGAACTTATAGTGTCCATATCTAGTATGAAAGGCAGTTTTGCAGCTATCTTCTCCGCGGATCTTTAGTTGATGATAGCTAGACCTTAATTCGATCTTGGAGAAGTGACTAGCTCCTTGCAATTGATCAAAAAGATCATTGATCCTCAGCAACGGATGCTTATTCTTCACAGTGACTTTGTTAAGCTGACGATAATCAATGCACATCCAGAATGAGCCATCCTTCTTCTTTATGAATAGCACTGGAGTGCCCCATGGTGAGCTACTTGGTCAGATAAAAACCTTATCAAGTAGGTCATATAGCTATGTCTTTAATTCTTTCAGCTCCATTGGTGGTAGTATCGATATGGGCTGCATACCAGGCAACAGTTCAATGTTGAACTCAATCTCACGGTCAGGTGGTAATCCAGGTAGATCTTTTGGAAAGACATCCATGAACTCATCCACCACTAGAATGCTCTTATCTTGAATGGCAATCTCCTTATTAGTATCAATTACATAGGCTAGGTATGCTTTGCACCCCTTCCTCAACATCTTTCATGCTCCTAAAGTTGATATCAAGTTCAAAGGATTCTCATTCCTATCTCCATGATACACAAACTTCTTTCCGTTCTTATCTCGAAACTCAACAAGCTTTTCTCTATAGTCGATATGAGCTCCATGCTTATATAACCAGTCCATCCCTAATATCACATAAAATTCTAGTACATCCAATTCTAGCAATTCTACAGGAAGTTTTTGTCCATTAATATCTACCTCACAACCCTTAAACCCATACTTCACTTCCATCACCTCCCCCAAAGGAGTTGATACTACTAAATGTTCACTCATTAATTCCTTATTTCTACCCAAACTCTTAGCAAAATAGGATGACATAAAAGAATGGGTAGCACCAGAATCAATCAAACATCTTGCACTAGAATTTTGGATGGGAATGGTACCTATGATGACTGTGTGCAAAGCGCGGGCCTCATGCTAATTTAAAGCAAAGACACGGCCTTTGCCCTTATTTTCTGTTGCCAGTGCATTCCCAACCACTAGCCCCTTATTCTTGGTTCCTTGCCATTATGATTAGAATGGCCTGGATTGTGGAGCTGTTGTGGTCGCATTCCCTTGATTTCTTATCTAAGAGTAGTCCTTGATGAAATATCCCATTTGCCCACACCTTAGACATGCACCAGAAACTCTTTGGCAAATCCCATAATGCTTCTTCCCATGCTTGCCACAAGTAGGTAGTTCCTACTTAGCTTAACCATTTCGTTGTCTGGATGATGAAAATTCCTTTCTTGAGCCTCCTCTTCCTTTGTGCTATCCTCCATGACCCTTATTTTTATTCTTCCCTTTTTGTTCCCATTCAGCTCGTTTGACTCCTTCAGCCTTGTACCTCTTTTCCATTGTCTTAGTCATATCTATCAACTTGGCCAAAGTTAGAAATTCTATTGCTTCCAATGAGCTGAATAGAGGTGTCATCAACCCTCTTAAGAAGCAGTTGATGCAGCTACCTTTGGTAAGGATGATGTTGATAATAAACCTACTAAGTGAATTAAACTCCTTAGCAAAATCTAATACTGACATCCCCGGCTTTTGCTTCAATTATTTGAACTACAATGTTTTATCTTACCTTTCTCCTTCTGGTAAGAACTAATCCATTACTTCCTGCTTAAACTCTCATTTCTTTGCACATAGCTTACACCTCTTGCAAAGATGCTTGCTCACTAGAGCCCATGGTCGATGCTTCCAAATTGGATCTTTATCTTGATTGTATAAGTGCAGAAGCAGCATTTGATGTAGTGTCCAATATGGCATCATCACTTGCCCTAACAGGCTAGGCAGCTATGCAAATCTTCTTTTTAGGAGGCATTCTGCTTATCACAATAAGGGAATTTAGTATTAATCCCCTACTCTAACCCATTTAACCCCACCATTATACTAGCATAAACATCATGCATTTATCATATCACATCACTAAGCACATATCATATATGTATATCACATATCACATAGTTTAGTACATATCACATATCACAATCAAATAGCATATATGTAACAACTCACACTTGCCCTAGAAATTTTTTGTATGAAAATTTGCTTGATTTAGAACTATTAAGGTTAAGTGTGCTTTTATGGGAATTTATGTTCTATGTAATCGAAGAGTATTTGGCATGTTAAATTAATTTTAATATACATAATATGAGTTATTATTATGAAATAAATGATTTATATAAAGTACATTAGCATAAAATAATTTATTTTAAATAAAATGAATTTTCATGCATAAAGGTAATTTTAAGCATAAAATGATTTTATGAGTATTTTAAAATAATTTTCAAATAAATATTTTAGGGGAAATTTTAATAAAAATAATAAAAAATTATTTTTATTTTAATTACTTATAATCAGCCCCTAATTTAAATAAAAAGCCCAAATAGCCCACTACCCAAAAACCCTTCTAACATAGCTCATTAAGGGTATTAGTGGAAATTGCCTAAAACCCTATATTTAAATATGAAAATTTTGGCCAGTCCTAATGTTCCAGTAGCCATCACTCTAATTTTCTATATTTTGATAGAAAAATTCTCTCTAAACAATTCTCTCTATTGAAATTAAGAAAACACCTTCCAATTTCGCGATTTTTTGACCATGATCATAAGTTTTTCTTCTCTTTCAATTCCTTAACTGATTTCTATGAATTAAATTATGAGACAATTATTTTGAACTAGTTGTTTATTAATTTTTATAGATTTAATTCTGTTTGAGTGGGTTTTTGAAAGAGAAATTTAATTCTCTACCGAAAACACAAATCTTTCTGCGCGATTTCTCTAAAGGTGAATCCTGTAACTTAAAATTAACATTTTTATGCATAAACACTATAGAGGGGGGGGGGGGGGGGCGGGGGGCGGGCGTTTCTTGCATGAATGATTTCTAAACCAATTTTTGATGTGTTTTGATGAAAAATATTGGACTAGATTATATTTCTGCTTATTTCTATAATGACCGAAAAGTTTCAGAAAATAAAAGAATTCAAAGTTTTTGTGCTAGAACTTAGAAGTTGGAAAATTCTATTATTAATTAAATATGTTGCTAAAAATTTGTATATGAATAGATTATAATCTGATATTTGTTTTATTTGAATGAAAAATAATGATTTGAATTATGTACTATAATGAATGAAAAGCGCAGAACGCGCGAAAACTCATGATTTTCACCCTAAGACTTAAACTTTGGAATTTTCATGTACATGGCACACATATGGCTGCCGATTCATGTGAATTAATGATCTAAAATAATTTTTGTGGTGTTTACATGAAAAATTTTGTTTCAAACCATGTTTTTACATATTATTTAATAGATGGAAAATGCTAAAAGTAAGAAAAATTTAGTTTTTCCTTTAATGATGCATTCGGCCTACAATGGGGTTTTTATCCCAATGTCTATAATTTTTATGTGATGTATTTTGATGATTATTGACATATATGTATGTATAATAAATGATCAAATTGCATTTTTGTTAAAGGAATGACCATAGACAAGCCTAAAGGCACTTTGGTATACTTAAGGTATCTTAATCTTATGTTGTGATTAGAATGTGAATGTGATTGGATAATATGGAAATTGATTTTATGATGAATTAAAAATGAATTAATGGTCTTGAATTAATGAAGTGATTGATTGAAGGAATTGGTCATAAGAGATAAGCATGATACTTGAAAGGTTATTGATAAGATGACATTTATGGAAGTGTTATAAGATGATTGTTAAAGTGAATTAATATTAAGATAATAATATTGTGTTGACCTTAGAAAGGTATAGAAATGAGTTATAATGTAATTTCATATGGGCCTATTAAGGCTAAGTGTGCAAGACTTTTAAAGTCAATATGTTATGTGCAAGTGATGAGGTGCACTTATATGTGCAAGTGATGAGATGCACTTATAAGCGTATGTGAATGTTATATGTGCATAAGGTAGTTATAGGATAGGATAGCATCATGATGGAATAAATACTAAGTATTTAATTAAATATTATGATAAAGCTTGAGGAGTCTTAGAAGTCTAAGGGCTAAGTGAATTAGGAGCGAAGGAACCACAAGGTGAGTAAACTCTATATTTCTGCTTACAGTGTGAGTAAACACTATATTCATGTTTCAAGCATAAGTAATAATATGTTTTATTATAAATATGTGATATTATGTTATGTGAGCCTTTAACATTCTTGAAACCCAAGTTCTTTCTATTCTAAAATGAAACTCTATGATTTCCTTGTTAAGCTTGGGTTGCCAATAGACAATTGGTCCAAAAACCATTTTGTTTATCCAATGATAATTCTTTATTATAATTTCCCTAACTTATTTTTCTTTCTGGAACTACACTACTTTTGTATCTTTTATTCAAATAAATTAAACTAATATTACTATTATAATACATGTTATTATTGCCTTAAGTGCTATTGATATATGTGAATACCATTAGATCTAGCTATGGTACCTCTAACCCTTTATGCAGAAGTCTTTGTGATGATACGAGTAATCATCAAAACCTGTACACATGGTCTTAACTCGATGGATAGCGGTAGTGTATCCACCACAGCTAAAAAGGGGCGGTTCTAGCTGTGGGGCCTAATCAGCTTCATGCCTTTTACGTGATAGGAGTTGAAATTTAGTTTAAGGCCACCTCTCCTCTATGTGTTCGAGTCGTAGAGTAATAGCCTCCATGCTCAATGTGTTATAAGTGTGATTTCTACAAACTTGTTAAATTGAACCCTTGCTAAAATGCAACCTGATTCATGAATTGTTAATCATGAACTATGTGTATAAGCTATGAGTTTCCTTTTCAAAGGAATATGTGTTAAATGTATGTGTTTTATCGTTTACTCATTGAGATCATCTATCTAACTCTCCTTTCTTTTTCCTTGTGTTGTTCCAAGTGAGCAGTATAAGGAGGCAAGGTGATAGCTTAAGCATTCTACTCCACTAGGGGAATTCCTTGACTGAAGTCTTTAATAATACTATGATATGAAGGGTTATCGTTAGACGCTCCAAGAATAATTATTTTGATGTTTATTTGAAATATTTTATTAAGATTTCAACTGGATTATAAATACTATTTTCTTATGGATTATATGTGAAGTATCTAATTATTGTCTTCCGTAACTAAAGGTTTTCACATAAATGTTTTAAATGAGTTATTGTAAGAGGTTTAGTACCATCCTAGGCATGATTTGTATATGTGTAAGTGGGTTCTATGGGCGTGGGTAACCTTATGTCTCCCCATATTCTAGGACCATCATATCTCTAAAGTTGGGATGTGACAATATATCTCATAGTATGAAAATAACCTCTTATCATAGTGTAAACCCTCAATTTTACACCCTCATCATCCAACCACAGCCGTAGCACTTGCTAAATTTAACACGCTACACAGAGTTGTTATGGTGGTCACGTTAATCGATTAGCGGATGGGGGTTTGAGGGGCAGCGCCCTTGAAAGAAAATTTTTTAGACTTTATTTACATTACCACCAGACATCCAAATTCCCCAAACTCCATACCAACAACAAATCTCTAAAAAAAAAACTCGAAAAATGTGCCAATGCCACGTGGCATGTTGCACGGTAGGCTATGGCACCGCATAGCCTTCTTGCGGCACACTACATAAGCCTGGCGCAGCGCTGCACATGCCTGGTGCGGTGCCGCGCCAGGTTCTGCAAGCTTCTGTTCACTATGGGCCCCATCTGTATAGAAAATAACCCTTTTACCCCTTTCAGTCCAATTTACAGCCATTTTTAGCCCTACCCCTTATGGTCTTTTCACATTTTCATTACCTAAACTATCCTTACCTACTTTTCCTATAAATACCCCCCTTCATCCTTCATTTCTACACACCTCATGAATTAGTATTGATGGTTATCTACTAATTCCTCTCTTCTTCTCCCTCCAACCACTCTTTAATTAATTAATTAACCTTTTTAATTAATTAATTTTCTCACCCTAACCAAGTTAATTAATCTTTTTAATTAACTAAAAATTATTTTTTTAAAAATCAAAATTAATTACTCAATTAATTAATTAATCATTTTAATTAATTAATTAATCATTTTTTCTCTAAAATCAAATTTTTTTTTTAACCCACCTCTCATCCAAATTAATTAATTAATCTTTTTAATTAATTAATCAATCTACCCATCCATCTATTTCAACACATTAATTAGTTAGTTAATCATTTTAATTAATTACTTAATCCCTCATATCCATCCAATCACTCGGTCTTGATAAAACGGAACTTTGGTCTGGTAAAACCCTCCACCCACCAAAAGCAAAGGTATCAGTCTTTTTCCCTTACTCTCAAAACACCCGAACCAAAATCAATATGATCAACTCCTAAACCCCTACACTTAATCGTGGAACGAACTACGTGAGTTTTGATCCCCATTCAATGGGGTATGTAGGCACGTTTGGAATCTAAATCCAAATCTCTATCAATCTCTTTTTTCCTTTTTAATTTGTGGATATTTTATTTTAATTTTCACCTTGCACTCATGTCATATTCATGCATTTTATTTGTAATCATTAATGTCATTCATGAAATCAATTTTCAAGTCAAATTAAACTTAAGAGCCAAATTTAGATTATTTAAAACCAAAAACCTAGTCCCCAAACTCAACCTGGTTTGAGATTAGTGATTTTTAGCCTTGGGTAAATTAATAAATTAGAGTCAACTGGGTTTTTCCTTATTTTTCCCATTTAAAATAAATTAGGGTGGTGACTCCCAAAATCATTTTCAAAATCAATCAAATATGAACCTGAGGGTTCCATCGTGAGTCTAAACCCAAATGAGCATTCCGGTTCCTTCTAGTGGACCGGGCTGGTGCTCGGGCGAGGCCTCACACATGGTAAGTTAATCATATCATAGCAATAAAAGAAATCATCTCATACTAAGTAACTAGGTAGTTAAAAGGAAATATCATTCATATCATATAAAGCACTATGTCGTTACGTCGATCATCACTAACTACTCATCCTAGCTCTGGTGTGTCCTCCACTAGGGCAGTCAAAAGTGATATGGCCACTGCTACCACATCAATAGCGAGAAGATCTCCATCCTTATGGTGACTAGTCAAAGACAAAGACCTCACTGGCGAGTAATCTCCCCCATGCTCAATAATCCATGCCTTGAGCTACTCCACATCCTCCCTCAAGGCATGAACCAAAAGCCTAAGATGTTGGTTTTCCTCCTTCAAATATGAGTAATCATCTTCCAATTTATGGATCTTACAATAAGCCCAATCAGGATCCAGGCACTCCTTAAGGTCCTTCACTTTGTTAGAGGTCTCCTCCTTGCAGGGTGAATCACAAATATGACTCTCTCAAACATCTCCAGCCAAGTCTTCTTGCAGGGGTAATCTTCTTGGTCATTTGTCAAAAGAATCAGAAGGCAGGCAAACAATAATAAGGATTACTAAAACCTATTAAGATTTCGCGGAACTATGCTAATGATAGACTATAAATGACATGATAGGAATTCCTATGCTCCAGAATCATACTTATTTAACCTAACACATAGGCAAGTCTAAACTAGACTTTTAAAACTACAGCTCTGATACCACCTTGACATTGGTCAAATGGCAACAAAGGATAAACCTATAGCTCTAATACCAACTTTGTCACATTCCAACTTTAGAGATATGATCATCCTAGAACATGGAGAGACATAAGGTCACCCACACCCATAGAACCCACTTATACTTATACAATCATGTTTAGGATCACACCAAACCTCATGCAATAACTCGTTTAAGACATTTATATGAAAACCTTTAGTTGCGAAAGACAAACAAAAAGATACTTCAAATACAACCCCTAAGAAATAATAATATTAAATTCCAATTTAAACCTTATTAAATAACATGTCAAGATAAACATTTAAAATATTTATTCCTGGAGCATCTAAAGATAACTCTTCATAACATAGTATTATTAAAGTCTTCGATAAGGAATCCCCCAACTGAAGTAGGATGCTTGAGCCATCACCTTACCTCCACATATTGCTCACCTAGAACCACAAGGAGAACACGGTGAGATAGATGATCTCAATAAGTAAACAATATAGCACATACAATAACATATATCCCTTTAAAAAGGAAACCCGTAGCTTATATCACATAGTTCATGATTTACAATTCATGAATAATGAGACAATTTAGCAAGTTTTTCAATTTAGCAAATTTCCAAATTTAACAGTTTGCAAAAATCAAACTTATAACATTTAACAGCCAATAAGAGTAAATGACTATGCTAGCTCATTCACTCGAGGGAGAGGTGGCCTCATACCTGTAAGGCCTTGCCCGATCATCAACTCGATTTGCTAGAGGGAATCAGGATACTCATTCGGGTTTAGACTCACGATAGAACCCTCGGGTTCAAATTGGTTGATTTTGAAAAATTTTTGAGGAGTCGCCACCCTAATTTATTTTTAAATGGGAAAATCAAGGAAAAACCCAATTTGACTACAATTTATTAATTTTTTACTTTAATTTTCCCATGGATAAAATCACTAGCCTTGAACCAAGTTGAGCTCAGGGACTAGGTTTTTGGTTTTAAATTATCAAAATTTGGCTCTTAAGTTTAATTTGATTTTGAAAAATTGATTTCATGAATGACAAATATTATAAGATGATAATTATAAATAAGATGCATGAATATGACATGAGTGCAAGGAGAAAATTAAAATAAAATAAAATATCCACAAATTAAAAAGGGAAAAAGAGATTGATAGAGTTTTGGATTTAAGGTTTGGACTTAGATTACAAACGTACCTACGTACCCCATTGAATGGGGATCAAAACCCACGTTGTTCGTTCCACAATTAAGTGGAGGGGTTTAAGAGTTTATCAGATTGATTTTGGTTTAGGTGTGTTGAGAATGAGGAAAAAGGCTGATACCTTTGCTTTTAGTGGGCAGAGAGTTTTACTAGACTGAAATTTCATTTTATTGGGATTGGGTGATTGGACTTATTGGAAGATTAATTAATTAATTAAAAAGATTAATTAACTAATTCATATGATGAAAAGGCTAAATGGATTAATTAATTAAAAGGATTAATTAATTAATTTGGATGAATGGTGGATTGAGAAAAAGGATTAATTTGATTTTGGAAAGAGGTGATTAATTAATTAATTAAAAAGATTAATTAATTAATTGAGTGTTTAATTTTAATTTAAAAAAGGGTTTTAGTTACTAAAAAGATTAATTAACTTGGTTAGGGTGAGATAATTAATTAATTAATTTGAGAGTGGTTGGAGGGAGAAAAACAGAGAAATTAGTAGATAACCATCAATACTAATTCAAGAGGTGGTTTGGAATGAAGGATGGAGGGAGTATTTATAGGAAAAGTGGATGAGGGTAGTTTAGGTATTGAAAATGTGAAAAGACGATGAAGGGTAGGGCTAGAAAGAGCTACAAATTGGACTAAAAGGGGTAAAAGGGTCATTTTATGCATAAGTGGGGTTTACGAGGCAGTAAAATCCTGTGCGGCGCTATGAGGCATGCTGCATAAACCTGATGCGGTGCCTCATAGGCCTGGTCCTATGCAGCGCCGCACAGGACCAGGCCTATGAGGCGCCGCATCAAGTTTATGCAGCATGCCTCATGCGAAGCATGAGGTATCGCTTCAGACCACACACATAGCGCAGCACGCCACACGTCACCTAACATATTTTTTAAGATCTCTTTCTGACCCATTTTTTAGAGATTTTCAGCCTATTTTTTAGACTTTCAGGTCAGTTTTTAGGAGTTATAGAGCTAAGAAAAGTTATCAGTCATTGTCGTTAGGATCGAAATTAATTTTAAAATATTTGAACAGTCAGTTTGAGAGAGAATCCAGTCAGTTTTAGAAAAAATATTGTCTAATACGAAAAGTCTGGTCAGGGTCGGAAAGGCTTCAAGTTGTGCCAAGAATGCTCCAGTCAGTTCTGGAAAGTTTAGAATTGATTTTGAATATGCTGAAATGAGGGTTCACAATATCAAATTCCAACTCCCAACCCAATACTTATAAAGTCGTGAAATTGATCAGGCTCTATGGCTGGAACTGCCCCTTCTAGCTAAGGTGGATACATAACCCTAGCAATCGAGTTAAGACCATGTGCATAGGTTATGATGATTACCTGCATCGGTACGATGATTTCTACATAAAGGGTTAAAGGTACAATAGCTAGAGCTAATAGTAATCCCAAATAACAATATCACATAAGGCAATAATAGCAAGTATCCCAACAGTAATAGTAGTTTAACTTTCGAACAAAAGATGCAATGATAGTGTAGTTCCAAAAAGAATATAAGTTAACATAATAATCATAAAAAAAATATTTATTATTGGATAATCACAAATGGCTTTAGACCAATTGTCCTTTGGCAACCCAAGCTTAACAAAGAAATCACATAGTCAAATTTGAAATGGAAGTGAACTATGATTTCAAGAATCTCAAAGGTTCCCATAACATAATCATGATAGCTTGAACTTGTAACAATAGCATAATGCTTACTCACATTGGTAGCATGAATATAGTGTTTACTCACCATGTGGTTCCTTCACTCCTAATTCATGTAGCCTTTGGACTTCTAAAGGTTTGTTTACTATCCCACATCGAAAGTTTATGTATTGTGAGCTCCAATCCTCCTATATATATAGAGGCCCTCTCCATAATTCAAGACACCAACTTTTAGAGCTTGAAAAGCATTAATTTCAAGCAAACTGCTTTGCGTTTGCTCCTTGCTTCGCAAAGCAAGTTGGCGGGTTTCTCCTTGATCTACTCAACTAATTAAAGGCTTTTTGCCCACCTGTTCGAGGCAAGTCATTGCCCAAAGCTCATTTCTCCAGTCTGAGGCTAGCCGTAGCTCACCATTCAAGGCTAGCCACTGCCCCATCTAAGGTGAGCCCCTGCGCTTTCCAAGGCTAGCCGCCACCTACTATCCAAGGCCAGCTGCTACCCATCGTCTGAGGCTATCCACCGCTTGCAATATGAGGTTAACCACCACTAGCCATCTAAGGCTAGCTGTTGTATGCCATTCGAAACTAGCTGCCACCAGCCATCCGAGGTTAGTAGCCGCCACCCATCCAAGGCCAGTTGCCGCCCACCATCCAAGGCTATTCACCGCCCACCATCCAAGGCCAGTCGTCGCCCATCATCTGAGGTAAGCTTCTTTTTCTTGAATTTTCTTATCTAAACTTTCTTGCCTTTTTTAGTTAGTTAATTAAATTGATTCATCTAGGTTGCTAGCTAATCAACTCGGTAATTAATTAAATTAATTAATTAACTCAACCCTCTTTTAATCAATCAATCAAAACATGATAAAGTGGCTAGGCTAAACTAACCCCTTTATAAGAAGGGAGAACTGTGTGGGTTCTAATTCCCATTCAAAGAGATACGCAGGCTTACTTGGTTCAAGTATCAAATCCAATTAAACCTAACCAACTCTCCCCTCTATCACCTTTTTCACTTGCTTTTATTTTACTTTCCTTTACTTTGATATTAGGTTTAGTTTAGGAAATATGTGACTTACCTATAACCCATAAAGGCTAAAGGAGGTATCCCTTAAGTTTGGGATTTTCTTGTAATATTAACTTTCTCTAATTTTGAACTTTAACTATGTTTTTACTTTATTGTTGAAATAGATGAATTGAATGATCATGCATATTATAAATTGTTCATGCATTTTAATTTGTTCATGAAATATATTTTAAGTCACTCTTATATTCATTGGTTAAACTTATTTTGTCAAAATAAATCGAAAACCTAGTCCCCAAATCCTCTTTGGTTTCGAGGCTAGTGATCTTTTTCCTTTAGATAATAATTGGAGTCGAATGGGTTTTTTCCTTATATTTTTCCAAATAAAAATAAATTAAGGCGGCGACTCTAAGAAATGATTTTCAAACCTATCAAAGATAAGCCTAAAGGCTTCCTCGTGAGTTCTTTCCTAAATGAGCATTTTGATTCCCTTTAACGGATTGGATTAGTGCTCGGGTGAGGCCTCACAGCTGGTGACTCCACTAGGGACTAACTTTCTTTTAATAAAAGGAAAAATAAGTGGACTACTAATTGGTTCAAAAAGAGTTTGGCCTTTTGATATGATTGTGACTTTGTATGCATCACTTGCATAGGCTCTTAGCTATTCAACCTAATTTTAAGAAAACAATGGATAGTGAGTAGCATTAAGTGGGTAACCCTCCTTAAGTCTATTCGCTGATAGCAAAATCATCCACCCTACGACGAATCCTTTGATCCTTTCAAAGGTGTAACAAGTATGCATATATTGATAGACCCATGCGAGGCTCCTTAACTCACATGTGGTTAGATATATCACTGCTCTAGTGTGACAAGTACCCAAATAGAGCCACCCTTACCCTTCATGTAATGAACTTAGATCCTGGCTTTAAGTTATATGTACCATAATTAAAACCTTGCATCTTTGCATTCTCATGAAATGTTTTCCTCATATATATCATGCATCCATATTGTATAACAAAACATGCATTCACCTCAAGTCTAGGTCAAACCTTAAACCGAAGAAGGGTCAAACATTCCTACCTCCATTCAAATACTTTCCCCATAAACACTTTCACCTATATCTCATCACCTTATCCAAATACCCTTAAACCATTACCTTAAACCTTTAGCCTAAACACCATTATCCTTAACCCAAAACCCTCTCATCTCTATCCCAACACCTTTACTCCTAAACCTTAAACACAATCATTTCTATCCTAATCACCTTCACCTCTACAAGCTTAAACCCATCACACTAACCTTTAATCTTAAACACCTCACCTTGACCTTTAATCCTAAACACCTCACCCTAGCCTTTATCTTAAACACCTCGCCCTAGCCTTACCCTAAACACCAAATGCTTAAACCTTGTAACTCAAATGTAAACCTCAACCACCTTCAACCTTTGGACCTTAAGCTATAAACCCACGACTCTAAAACCCATATCCAACCCTAAAAGCCCTACTACCTAACCATAAGCCCAGCCTATAGCCTCTATCCTTATCCAAAAAAAAAAAAAAACTAGACACCTTCTCCATGCCAAAACCATCATCTTGATCCTATCCCTTATTCAAAATCGAACCCACTATCTTTAAGCCGAACACCCATGGTCCATCACCTTTCAAAACCAGTTTGCTACCCTTAAGCCTAATAACTTTTGCCCAACACAGTACCTTAAACCCAATAACTTTGGTCCAGTCTACTACCCTAAGCTCAAAACATTTGCCCCATCATACCTTAAGCCCAAAAAAAAAAAAAAAAAGAGTTTAGCCTATGACATAATAGGAAGCCTTTTCTCTTAGGATATGCATGCCTACACCTTCATTACATTTTCTATTCCATACCCGTCACTTACCTTGTTGCTTTGGTTTGAAGATACTAATGGCCAACCCGCTTGACATGGCTTCCCTGACCACACTTGTGACCAGGCTCCTTAAGAAGCAAGAAGAGCATTTCCAAGCTATCCTAGCTGCTCAATAAGCCTAATTCAAGGAACAAAGGCAATTCATCATTAGGGAAGTGCGAGCTATGATTAACCAGGCTAGCCTTAACCATCCTAACACAAACCTTATCTTAAACCAGACTAATCCTAGCCAAAATTTGATTCAAACCAACTCATATCTAAACCAAGGTAGGGAAGTTTTCTCTTATCTAGACACCAAATTGCTCATGGAAAAACTTGAAGCCATGAAAAGAACCATCAAATCCTTAAAGCACCGCCAATGATCTAATTGATGTGGACAATTTAACCTTATTCCTTGATGCCAATCTTCCTCCTAAAATCAAAATGCCAAAGCTAGAAAGATTTGATGGAACCGCTTGCCCTAAGACCCATTTGAAGATATATATAGGGGCAATGAAACCTTTAGGAGTTAGCGATGAGCTCCTTGCTCAACTATTCTAACAATCACTAACTGGTGTTACTAGGAAATGGTCCCTTTCACTAGACAAGAGCAAGAAAAGGACATGGGATGATATCTATTATGCCTTTGTTGAACAGTATCATTATAATGATGAAATGGATGTCACTAGGTATGACTTAGAAATAACCAAGCAGCTTCCAGAGGAGTCCTTCTCCATGTTCCACAAGGTAGACGGCTAAAGCTTATCAAATGGTAACTAGACCAACAGAGCAAGAACAAGTGGACATCCTTGTTAAAAACCTACTTCTGACCTACCAAGACCACTTGTTAACCTAATACCTACCCACTTTTAAAGCCTTGGTTGCAACTACATCAAAGGTTGAAGATTGCATCCAAAGTGCATCATTTCAACCTGAATCCCTCACCACTAACCCAAATAGTGATGAAGAATCCGAACCTGATTCAACCCCACCTTACCTCAACCCCAAGTGGTATGACATGGAAGAGTTCAAGTTTAGCTAATTTGACCTATTTGAGATTAAAATCCAAGTATGAGTTTAAGTCTAAGTCCAAATCTCAAAGTTTGAGTCTAAATTCAAGTTTGTGTCTATCATTTTATTTTCTTTTTCATGTATTTTTCATCAATCATGTCGATTCCTTTTTGTTATCTTGTAATAAAATTTTCCATTAAAATAAAACATTCACATCTTTTTAATTATTTGTGCCTTTCTTATTTTAAACATGGATGAGCTTTAAAAAGAAAAAAGAAAGAAAATGAAAAGAGAGAAAAAGAGAAATGAACATCAATTAAATCCACCACAATTAAGATGCCATCAATAATTGCTTTACTAGCTCCTAACCAAAGAAGGTCAAGTAATAGACCTCTTATCAAATAATTGAAGCACAAAATCAAATGACACACCATAACAAGGGGTAACAAGATTTGCCAAATCCAAAATTCAAAGGTTAATGCCCCTCAAAGTGAAGAAAAGCAACAAATCATGGTGGAGTGTTTTCTCTCAATTTTCATTAATCCAAGCTTGCTAAGCTGAAAACCCAAAAAGGTAGGTTAGGCAAAAGTTAGAGCTAAGAAAAAAGGAAAAAAAAGAGAGAGAGAGAGAGAGAGAAAGCTCATCCTAGTCATCTTCTTTTATATCATTCAAAGCTTGCCAAATCATCTCCAATCAGTCCGTCTTGTCTCATGCCTTCAAAGTTATCCTTCCTCACTAGAGACTCATTCTTTGAAGTGATATTGTCTTCTATACTCTTATCTCACAATAGGGGTATATCCTTCTAGGTTGTCATCATCTTTTGTTAATCCATCTCGTCACTTAGCTCAAAACCCTTAGACACAGTCACTCACATTGCTAGTCTGTCATGTTTCTATCTCTCATTGGGAGCATGATCCCTAAGTTATCTTTTTTCATCAGTTTGTTAGCCACTCCTTAGGGCACCTCCTTTTAGCTAGTTTATCATCTACGTTTAAGACAATAGAGTATCACCCTAAATCTCTCTTTAATCTCAGAATGACAAGATTAGCTTGGCTTGTTCTTTTCCATGAATCATACTACAAATAGCAAAATCATACAACCTTCTTGATCCTTTTTAGAATTTCTAATCCACCTTTGAACCATTCCCAAACTTCATAATGCATAATCCCAAGCCTCGTTGGAAACATCATACTAACATTTCAAGCTTAAAACCTCATAACTCAAGCCTTATACCACCCTTTCCTTGGCAAAGTCTCATCATCTTTTAAGGGCTAAGCCTATTGGTAGAACTGAAGATTTTAAGTCTTTCAAGACTCATCATCTTTAAAGCTAAGCACAACCAAAATCAAGTCATGTCTTCCAAAGCTTAAGAAGGGCTCAAACCACTCAAAATCAAGTCATTCCATGTCTCATTTGCAAAATTTCATCATCTGTGAAAAGACCAAGCCTCCTAGGCAAACTACACCACCTATAAAGTCCAACCGAGTCAAGATGTACCAACCATCCAATGGGCATTGAAAATTTAAAGTAACCATGTCAAAGGGCAAACCCTTATCCATAAGCTTATGGTATCCTTACGACCAAAACCTATAGCACTATACTTGAGATGAAGCCAACCATCTTCTAAAAAGTTCCAAAGCACCCTTATAGAAAAGCCCAATCTGACAAACTATGCTCAAAGCCTAAAAGCCTTTTAACCAAAAACCTTCAAGCCTTTGTCATAAAGCCTTCACCATGAAGCCTAAATCATAAAGCCTTCATCAGGAAACCTAAATATAAAAGCCTTCATCATGAAGCCCACTCCTAAAAACCTTCACCATAAATTAAAAAGCCTTCACCATGAAGCCCAAACCAAGAAACCTTCACTATGAAGCCTAAGCCAAAAAGCCTTTACCATGAAACCTAAACTAAGAAGCTTTCATCATAAAGCCCAAATCAAAAAGCCTTTACCATAAAAACCACTCCCAAAAAAGCCTAAGCCTAAAAGCTTTCACCATGAAGCCCATTCACAAAAAACCTTCATTTATGAAGACCATAAAGGCCAAATCTGACCAAGCCTTCCCCAACTAATTTCTTAGCCTGACCATTCCTTTGAGCCAGACCTAAACGAGCCTAAGGTAGAACTTGACCGAGTCTTCCAAATAAACTCCCCAAAGGTTATAACTTGACCAAGCCAAAGTACCAGACTTGACTAAGTCTTCCATATGAACTTTTCTAAGGATAAGCCCCACAAGGACCTTCCCCAAATCTTCCAATCTAGTCATTTCTAAAGACCTGACCATTTTGATCAAGCTCTCTAATTCAACCTCAAACCAAACCTTCTCCAAAGTCAGACCTATCTAATTCTTTCAAACTGACTAGCTTGATCTTTTCCATGACCACACCTTGCTTAACTTTCCAGAATGACTTTTTCCTAAGTCGAACTGATAGCCATTAACCAACCAATCTCATACTTGACATGCCTACTTCACCTCTGAGCTAGCTAATCAATTAAAAACCAAATGACCAAAACACTTTCCTTTATCATTCTAAAGTAAGGGCACCTCCCTTCCAAATATTCACTTTTCTGAAATAGGGGCATCTTTCTTCTAAAGATCAACACTTCCGTATCAGGCTGACCCTTCACAGGTTCAAGATATCTAATCATTGCATAATTATCTAGCATTTTTGCACTAAACATGCTCATGAATCAAGATGAATCATCAACCTCTCGAAGTAAGATAGATCATCAACCTGATTAATTTGGATCAGTCTCTTTTCAAAAATCAATCGGATCATTACTTTTACTATTCCTACTAGACAGGACAATCATCATCACCATTCTTACCAGACATGATGGTCATCTTTTTGATCCTACCAGACGGGATCATCACTTTTCATTCCTACCAGAAAGGACCACTACTTTTACTATTCCTACCAGATAGGACAATTATCTTTACCATTCCTACCAGATAGGATGGTCATCATTTTGATCTTACCAAACAGGATCATCACTTTTCATCCCTACCAGATAAGGCAGTTATCTTTGCTATTCATACTAGACAGGATGGTCATCTTTTTGATCCTACCAGATAAGATCATCACTTTTCAGTCCTACTAGAAAGGACCAATACTTTTACTATTTTTACTAGACAGGACAATTATCTTTACCATTCCTACCAGATAGGATGGTCATCTTATCATTTCTACTAGACAAGATTACCACTTTATTGATTCCTACCAGACATGATCACCTTTTTACTGATTCCTACCATACAGGATCACCATTCCTACCAAACAGGATGGTCATTCCTACTAGATAGGATCACTATTTCATCATTCCTACCTAACAAGATTATCATTCCTACTAGATAGGATCACCATTTTGTTGATTCCTACTAGATAAGGTCACCTTCTTTCGTACCAGATAGGATCATCTTCTTTCTTACTATACAGGATCACCATTTTGTTTACTAAGCCTAAGTGCTTCTAAGGTTCAAACACATATAGGAAGGTGTAAAATTAAGGGTTCACTGCTGTTATGGTTTATCTAACTACCTCATCACTAACAATGCTTAGAATCTAAATAGGAAAATGATCTAGTGTGTTTGCTAGTAATTAAAAATCAAGAATCGCAATTCTAGCCCTTATCAGCCAAAAATGAATGGTGTAGTAGAAATGGCCAATAAGACCTTTAAAAAGATTATCCAAAATATGGTGATCACTCATAAAGACTAGCATGAGATGCTTTCTTTTCTTTATATGCTTATAAAACAACGGTCTGTACCTCTACTGGGGCAACTTTATACTCTTTAGTAAATGGAATGAAAGTAGTCATTCAAATAGAAGTTGAAATTCCCTCCTTACATATTCTAATGGATGCTGAATTAAAAGAATTAGGATGGGCTAGAATCCATTATAAAAAACTGAAGATAGAGGAAAAATGTTTAATTATGATTTTTCATGGGAAATTATATTAGAAGAGAATCGCCAATGCTTATAATAAGAAGGTGCGACCTCGAGAACTCAAATCCAGTGATCTTATAGTGAAGAAAATACTTCTTACTCAAGAAGACTCTAGAGGAAAATGGGCACCTAACTATGAGGGAACGTATGTGGTCAAGACTACATTTCAAAAAGGATCTCTCAATCCAACTAATATAAATAGTAGTGATTTACCTAACTTGTAAATTCTGATATTGTAAAACATTATTATGCTTAATGATATTCATAATCTCTTTTTTCTAGCTCTTATCAAAGTCAAATTCAAAACACAAGTGTGATGCAGGAAATAAATAAAATCCTTAAAGTCTAGAGTTTAAAGAGTTCATCTGAAGAAGAGTGCCTTTTACTCTACAGCAAGAATCCTAAGAAGTAGCTGAAGTTAGAAAAAAGAAGTCAAAATTGATGGGAGGATTGTTCAAAAGACTAGTAGGAGTAAGGTAAGCTCTTATTATGGCTTGATCCTATAACCAAAAATAATAAATGGAATGAGTTTGCTAGTGAGGTAGAATTAGGACAAGGTTGCAGGATCATACCTGAGGTGCAGATGTTATCCGAGCACCTGGGAGTCTGACAACAACATCCATCAGTATAGTGGGTGAAAGAAGACCTAGAACACCAGTGAGCTGGTGTGCCTTTCTTAGAAATCTTAGAAGTTACAATGGCTAGAGCTTTTTCTGAGGTGGTGATAATAGGTTTTTGAGAATATCAATCCTTTTTGGGAGTATTAGAGTATGCATTTTCATCTTCCTCCTTAGCCTCATTACCCGTTGAAGAAATAAAATGGTCAAATGGAAGGAAATAAAGTAGCTAAAGGCACTAAAAATGAGATGCCTACACTCAAACTCTTAAGATTGGAATCAGCTCATCATATCAAAGCTATCACCAATGTTTAAAAGAAATCAGAGCCTCTATATCAGAGTTGCCCACTGAAAAGATTGGAATCGAAGAAAGCTCTTCTTATCTCTGAGTAACCTCAGTTTCCATAATTGGGTGTTGGCACAATCCCCAAGAGTAGTTTTTCCCTCTTCCTTAAAGATGAAGAGTCTGATGGATATAAGAAGCCAAAGGTCCAAAGTTTCAAAAAATTGCGAGAAATGCATGGAGCTTGACGAAGTACCTAAGAGTCTATCAATAAATTAGTGTAAAATGAGGATCACTTGAGAAGTCTGCTACTTTTATCTAAAGAAGCCATACAAAAAGAGGTTGTTGATGCTATGGTGAAAGTATAGGCTACTAAAAAACAAATGTGCTAAATTCTAACTTAAAATATTTAAATTATATTTAAATTTTATAAAAATTTCAGCAAAGTCTCCCCTGAAAAATGGACATCCTAAGGACACACTTGTCTCTACCCAAACCAAAAAATTTCATTCACACACTCTTATCTCTCCAAACCTACCTAAAACTTCAAATCCCATTGTAAAAATCTCAAAATACCAAAAATTTGCTACACAAACCAAACATCCACAATTTTGGGGTCAAATAGTTATAAGTCTCATTAAAACCCAAGAGACTTTGATCATATCCAAAGTCTTAAGATTTACATCAGATTCTAGTAATTATTTTAGCCTGAAATTTAATAAAGTCTCTTTCCATTGGTTTGTCCAAATCTCAAATTCACATTTTCTCTTTTTTCATTAAATTTGACCCAAAGTTCCAAGTCAAGAATAAAGTTTACCTTGTTTCTCTTTAGGAGGATTTGAAACTTATATTCTTGGTAATCCCTTCCTGCTGGTAATATCTCCTATGCTAGTACTGTTCCTTGTGCTTATGCTATTTCTAGGTGCATTAGACTCTTAGTTTAAAATTTAATTTCATAGCAAAATTTTAATTCTAATTAAAAAAAAACTTTATTTCCCTATATATATATATATATATATATATATATATATATATATATGTATGTATGTATGTATATATATATAATAATATATTATATGTTTTCTATATATGTATAATACTATAAATTTAAAAAAATGAAATGAAGCTTCGAAAATGGGAACAAAGCTAGCCTTGTGTCTTGATGACACAAGCTGATTGGTGCAACCCATTTATACAACTAAAAAAAAGCAAAAAAAGGAAGAGCATATTGAAAATTTAGAGAATGAGACATACCTAGGCGTAGTGTCAGGAGTTAATATGGGACTGTTGGCAATGGTGGCAAGCATTCTTTACAGCGGTAGACACCCTAGTACTTGGACTGTTTGCCATCGATCAAAAAAATTCAAAATTCAAATAAAAAAATAAAAGGGGAGAAGGAGAGTAAATTAAAGAACCTACTTGGATGAAGTGAGCTTTAAAATTGGAACAACTTATGGGTAGATCTTCAGAGAGATGAGAATTTGTGTCCGACAAAAAAGTGGGTATTTTGAGGGGGCTTGGATTTTTGAAAAGTTAAATAGGTTTGGAATGGGATTTGGTAAGAAATTCTAAATGGGTCTAAATTTGGGCATAATAAAGAAACTTGATGGAGACAAATAAGACCCATTTAATAAAAAAAATTGACATTTAAACTTGAGGATTTGGTGGGTTTTTTGCTAAGAGTAGAATTTGAATAATGAAAGGCTTTTGTTGCATTAGGCTGTCAAGCTATTAAAGACTAGAGCTAAAAATTTAATAGATGTAAGGCTTTAAACCCAGCCTAGCATCTGCAAGGGACATTTGTTGACACCATATTTATAATGGGCTGAGTATTTTTTAGGCCAAATAATAATTAATTAATTTGGGTCCGTAAGTTGAGGATTTACAGCCCATGACACAGAGTACCCAGTAGACTTTTAAGAGAATAAGTCAAATTATCAGTAAAATTTAGAGACTTCTAGAAGACAAGGTGAGGTGCTAGAATGAGAGACTAATGGACTCAGAGTAAAAGTAGCCACTACCATATAATATAGGGCTAAAATGCAGCTTGAGGCAAAAGAAAAGAGATGGTGGCTTAGTGTGGGTAAATGGAGCTAAAATTTAGGAGCAAATACTGCCAATGTTATAAATACAAGAAGACTCCACAAAGGAATGGACCAACCAACAAATGAATAATCAATTAATCAAAACGGTAGTCAATTTTCAAGCTTCTACAAGCTTCTATTTTACACTTTTAAATTCTCCAAGCCTCCATTTCTTTTATTTACTTTTCATTACTTGAATTTATATTACAAAAATCCTTATATTCAATGTACTCAATAGTACAGTAATACAAACCAAAAAGTTACAAATTCACATTTTTCTTAGTTTCCTGAGTGAAAATTAGTGAAGCTACATCAGTGAATCCAAGTTCCTTAAGAGGCTACTATCCCTTTGTCTCTTACACAGTCATTTAATTAGAAGTCAAGTGTGGGTGAGATCCCCAAGAGTCTTTGGTACGCTCAACATTAATTTCAACGAAAAGGGCAACTGACAACATTTTTTGGCACCCTTACACTACTCTTTGCCAATTGTCAACACTACCCATTTCTTATATCACTTAATTTCTAATTTCACCTCAAATCAATTATAATCTTAAACATTTCTTTTCTCATGCATGAATATCAAAATTAAATATTATATCAAATCATAACTTGCATCTCATCAATTATCATACTTTTCATATAAGCATGCACTAATGACCTCTTTAATTCTAAATAATCTTAAACATATAATTTCATAATCATAGTCTTTACATAGTCATGATTTCTCCATTCTCATACTAGATGCCATTTATTAAAATTTCTTAGCTCTCGTTATCTTTAAACAAAATAAGTATTATCAATGAATAATATAATCCATCCATCAATATGAAATAAGCATATCTAATCTTATAACAATATTATGCATAATAAAGAAAAATATAATAAACCTAAACATATAACATTATGCATATTAATCTAAGAAAACACAATAAAAATATATTAAAATCCTATACTCCGTATTTCACTCAATCTAGCATATTCCATCATACTCATATGAATAGTATCATAGTTATAAATAGTACTCACTAAGTAAGTTCCTAGGAAAGATTGGAGAGGTCATAATAGTCTCGCTTAAAACCCAATCTCCTTAGACAGAACATCTTTAGTTTTATACTTATTCACACTACCACACCAAAGCTTTGATACAATCTTATTTACACTTCTATGTCTAATTTGCTATATACTCTTACTATGATCTTAACTTAATCTTTCTATAACTTTAGCTCTAATACCACTTCTGTCATGACCCAATTCTAGAGTCACGACGGTCCTAGGGCATAAATAGGAGTAAGGCCACTAAAAAATCATAAAACTCATTCTTACTATAAATCCAATCCTATATCAAGCATTCTAAACCATATTATTACATACAATTATTGCCCAAACTAGAACCTAAATGACATCTCTCAACTTAACATTAATATTAGTGAACATATAACATATATCAATCTATAACTTCCAATAGCTATAAAGTAGCTAGTGATATAGACATTTACATTATACTTTTTGATGAAAAAGCCCACAATATACTTTCATCTCTATCTTCTACACTCTTCAATCTATAACCTGTATCTATGGATGATGTGTTGAGCATTCAACTCATTAAGTTTATGAAATGCATGCAGTGTAAGGGTGTCAAAGAAAATATAAACTTAGTGAGTACCAAGGGTTATAGTCTCAATGAACAATGATAACAATAACATATATGTGCCTAGAAGGATTGGCACCAATTAATCAATATGTACGTGACAAAAATAATTCAATACTATAATCATATCAAAGCACTAATGGGCAAGACTAAACCACCATCCCCAAAAGTCTCAATATCAATATCAATCTCAATTAGGGCGGTAACTTCTCCCTGTATCAATTTACATATGCTTGGCCGAGCATACGTGTGAGGTATTATAGTGCAGCTTAGGAAAGACAGTGATATCAATATATAGATTCTATCAATTGAGTCACCGGTGCACACGGTCTAATGGAATTTCCCCTATTAGTATGGGCATTCTATCACTTACATGGTCAATGGTTCCTAACTCAGTGGGAAACAAAAAAAAAAATTCAGCCCAAATGACTTTTCATTAGCAATTAAGTAATTATCAATATCAATCAGTTCAATGGTAATATTCAATAACAATAAAACAGTGCCAATATTAATAATAATAATGGCAACAACAATAGAATCATGGCAATAACAAAGGAATAAAAATATCGGTAAATAATTTGCGAACATTCCATAACTTATCTCAACCAATATATCCATTTAATTAGTTTCAATCTACCTCAATGCATGAAATTCATTCAACCCTGGGCTCACATAATCCTGCACATGAAATCTATAAATCTCATAATAATTATGTTCCTAGGAACATTAATTATATAGCTTAATTTCCTCAATTAAATTTATAACTCCTAAAATCTAAATCCTTGCCAAAAATAATAATCCTAGCTCAATAATAACTTAATCATATTGATTAATTAATTTAAATATCTAAAATAAATTATGAACGATACTCACCTAGACTGCAAACTGCTACCTTAGTTAAAAACGTCTAGATAATTATATTTTGAATCCTCTTTTTAAAAAAATTTCTCCTATATTGAAAATTGCCAACTAGCTAATCAGTTAAGTCCAATATAAAATCCATCCTTAGCAGCAGATATTTATTAGGTAACACTATACAATTAGTTTATTATACATCCAGAACTTTATCAAAAATTTGGTAGCATCTCCTCTTAAAATTGATTAATTCCTTATTAAAATAATAAATATTTACTTAATAAAAATAATAATAAATAGTGATTATTTCTGATGTACAAGATCTAACAAAGTGGTAAGTATAAAAAATAATTTGTATCACCTTTTGTAAAAAAAAAAAAAAATCACAACTTTTACAAAAATAATTATTCTATTACTACTCTTTCTCTCTGTCTCTCTCTCTCTTTCTTTTCTTTTCTTCTCCTCTTTTCTTCCCTCTCTCCCATAACTTCACTTCTATTTATAGAAAAGTTTTTAATTAAAATATCATCATCATCATTGTTATTATTCTTGTCTCCATATATATAATTGGCTAACCACTCTTTATTATTATTATTATTATTATTATTATTATTATTATTATAGAAAATTCATTTCATGTCCAAAAAAAATTATAAATAAATAGAGAATAGGATTCTTGTAAGATATACTTCATTTTGACATATTAAATTTTTAAAATAGTTCTGTTGTTGACAAAAAATATTGTCAGTGCCCTTTTTTGGTTGAAATTGATGCTAAGCGTGCCAAAGACTCTTAAGGGTCTCATCTGTACCTGACTTATAATCAAATGATTGTGTAAGAGACAAAGGGATAGTAGCCTCTTAAGGAACTTAGATTCACTTATGCAGTTTCACCAATTCTTATGTAAGAAACTAAGAGAAAATATGAATTTGTAACATTTTAGTTTGTATTACTATACTATGGAGTACATTGAATATAAGGATTTTTGAAATATAAATTGCAAGTACTGTAAAAATAAAAGAAAGCCACGGAGGCTTGGATAATTTGAATATGTAAAGTAAAAACTGTAGAAACTTGAAAATTGATTGTTGTTGTTGATTGGTTGATTAATTGTTGATTGTTTATTGTTGGTTCCTTTATAGAGTCTTCTTATATTTATATTATTGGCAGGTAACTGGCTCTTGAATTTTAGCTCCATTTATCCACCAAGCCACTATCCTTTTCTTTCGCCTCAAGCTGAACTTAACCCCTGCATTATGTGCTGGTGGCGGCAATTTTCACTCATAATCTATTAATCCCAACACTTCACACTTCATTTTTTCTTCTAAAAGTCTCCAAATTTTGTTCAAAATTTGACTTGTTCTTCCTGAAAGTCTGCTGAGTACTCTTTGTCATGGGCTCTAAATTCTCACTTTAAGGGCCCAAATTAATTAACCATTATTTAGCCCAACAAATGCATAGTCCACTACAATTACAGTGCTAACAAATGCCCCCCACAGATACTAGGCTAAGTCTAAGCCTTACATCTATTAAGTATATAAGTTTTGGGCTTCAGTCCTTATGATCCACTTTTCCCACCATAAGAGCCCAAGTGAAATTTCATCCCTATGACTTAGAGTTCCAACAAGAGGAAATGAAATCCTAATATGCTGCTTCCATCTCACAAGCTAATCAAGCCCTTAGTTCTTCAAATCCCCTTCCAAATCAAACTCCCACGAAGTCTCCTAGTTCAAATATCACAAATCCCGTTTGCATTTTCACTATTAATCCTTTCACCATATTATCATCCTACAACCTTCTTTATCCAAATTCTCCTAGCCATTCAAATTTTCAAATTAATTCAAGCTCCTCATCCCAAGCAACCTCTTCATCTTCTACAAATAATTTTTTACAATCTCCTATTTTTCTTCAACAAAATCCCTTTCCTAACTTAAATTCTTCACCAAACCCATTTACTCTTCAAAGACTAATTTTCAAGTTCTCATCATCCCAACATCCTCCATCTTCTACTACTACCCATTCCCAAGTATAGCCATACTCATCTTTTATTTACTTTCTCTTTTTTTTTTCTCTTCTCATTTCCTCTTTCTTGGTCGAATGGCAGCTATAGGATCACCATCTCTAGCGGGTTAGTGCTGCTATTTGCCTTCTTCACTAGTTGTCTGTCACTCACTAGCACAGTCTCCTCCTTCAGGTGCGCCGATCTGCTGCTCCTTCTCCTTTTTTTTTTTTTTGTTTTCCTCATCATTTCATTTTTTTTCTTCAGATCGTCGATCCATGTCACTGCACACACCTTCATCAGTGCCAACTTCTTCTCCGGTGGCCAAATCAGGTCTCGCCTTCTACTCCAGCCCTGTTTCCCCGTGCCTAGGTGCGTGCTTCATTTGATTTTTTTTTGGTAATATTTATAACATAAAGTAACAAATTCTTTAGGAAAATTACACAAAAGATTTAAGAAAATATACATATCAAAAATTCCAAATAATTTATTTTAAAGTTTTGAACCAAGATAATAAGGGAAAATCATGTAAAAAATTAGATGATAAATTCAAAAGGAAAAAAAAATTCAAATAAGTACACTTGTATACATATATTTCTTAAAAATTTTAAATTAGAAACCAAGAACATAACATGCTATTAAAAAAAATTATGTGTAACCACCCCAACTAACAAAAATATATATATACATATATTTACACATACAAGATTTTAAAATTCAAAACCATGTATATATAAGCCATTGCATATATGAAAATCTCAAAAATAGTTGGCACTATTTAAAATTTTAAAATATTGACAAAACCATTTTTTTTTTCTTTTATGTAAAACTCATTAAAAAAATAAATTCTAATTGAAAGATTATGAACATGTAATACCCAAGTTTTTCATAACTCATTCTAGTTACTAGTAATGTTAAATTATTAGATTTTTAGATGTTAGCCTAGTATAGGAAAGGAAAGGGAATCAGTTAGGAGCATTGTGGTACCATTTGAAATGTTAGCATAATTCATTATTTTATCATGACTAAGCATGCTTCAATGAATTGAATAGGGTTCTTATGATAATTAGTGACATGTATAAAGAAGTTAAAGAACATAAATTTAAGAGTTATAGTGAAAGGAAAGAGAGAAATTTTAAAAGGGAAATTTCTATGTTATTGGGCTTATGGGCTTGTTAATGGGCTTTGAAGTAACAAAGGCCCAAGCCCAATACAAGGAGGCCAGCCCATTGGGCCCAAAAGTTATAATACATCAAATGATGTGAACTAAAATGTTTGGCCCAAGATAATGAAACATATGTTGCAGAAAGTGAATCATAAGAATTTGACTAACTAGCCACAAAAATTGACTAAGTCAAAATCCTAAACTAAGTAAAACTCTCACTTTCCCCACACATGAGTCTAGGTTCACTTTGAGCACTCCAACATCACATGATGACCATCATCATTGTAGAGAGAATCCTTGCCATCTAACTTGATACAATCTTAACCATTCATTAAGATCAAATCCTATCCATTTGATTTAGCTTGTTAAATCCTCACCATCCAACCTATTAAATATATAAGCAAAATTATGTTGAGAAATCACATTTAGCCTCTCTTTACACCAAAGTTCTACACCAAGGAAAGAAACTCTCTCTACCGCACTTGCAACAAGAACTTTGGCAAATTAGAGCTAACCAAGGTGAGAAACTATATTCATCTACTCTTTTCTATGTTCTAAAGTTGATTTTAGTAATTTGATTGATTAGTAATCTCTTCTACACCATAAGAAAATTTGGCCAACCTAGGGTAATCATATATAAGATGTGGTTTTGAATGATCTTAGATGAAGAAAAATAATTTAGAAGTGTTAAATTGAATTTTTGGGAACATGATTCAAGCTTTGGAAACCTTGAGGCATAAACATAGTTAAAAGAGGAACTTGGTGTTCTAGTACAATATTGTGATAATTAAGTAATCATATATGTTATATGTTAGGTCAATTTCATATTTCTAAAACTAATTTGGAGATTTGATGAGGAATTATGAGTTTTCCCCAAATTGAACCAAAGTAGGATAAGTTAGGGTTTATATGAATAGGAGTGAATTAACTCAAATTAATTAATGAGAATTGATTACCTAGGTGTTAATTTAATGAATCTATAGTCAATTTGAGATTTGAAAGTGAAATTGATAATTTTCCCCAAATTCTAGGGTTTATGGAACAATTTGAGAATTTTGAGATTTAGACATAGAATTATGAAATTGAATGAGGAATTTAGCTAGGAATTGCTTACAAACAATAATAGAGTATAAGTATATGTGTGACATAATTGATACATCTCTATTATAAGTATAAGCATTAAAACAAGTAAAAGATATAATTAGTAACATCATTAGTTACTAATTAATATGTAATTGAAATGTTATGGGTGTAGAATTTCAAGGCAAGGGTAAGGAAATTGCTCAAGACCAAGAAAGACATTAAACTAAGCAGAGAATGAACAATGCAATAAGAGCAAAGGAGTTAAGGCGAGTCCTTAATAATATGATGTAATTGTGTCATCTTGTTTGCGACCATTTTTTGAAATACCATCATTTGATACATGCCATAAAGGGACATTGAATATGTGTTGCCCATGAATTGTGAGCCTTGAATTCAATATCCTTCTTATATGATAATTTAAGCATAATGAGCCTCTTACATTGATTTTATTTTGTGCCTAATGATTGATATGCCAACTACTTTCTATTGAGTTCCTGATATAGATTTTGAATATGCCTTTCATGAATACCCATGACTAAGCAGAAATCCTCTCTAATGTGAGGATAAACATCATACCTTGTGCACTTGGTATAAGCTTGTAGGTAGGGTGAGACTACTCAATCACTGCTAAGGGGAATGCCTAACTATAAAACTTGATCATTTTATATTATATTATTTTGTACTCACCTTATAGTTGTTTGTAATTTACCAACTGGAGTGAATAGTTAACAAGGTAAACTTCGAGCTACACTTCTTCACTTGGGACTTGCTAAAAGTATTATGTTTTTATTACTTATATCATTTTAATGATAAACAATCTAGAGCTCCATGGTGTTTCAAGGCTTAGTGTTATAGTATGTTATGTTGGAGAGTAATGTAAACAATTAATAATATTTGTAATGTAGAAGTACCTATCATAGTAAGTAAGAATATATGGATAGTATTTGTTAACATTTATGAATGATGTTCTATTTATGATTATAAGATGGCACTAGAGTATATTGGTTATAAATAAATGGTTGAAGTAATAATGGGAAAGGATAAAGAATGAATGCAATTTCGATCTTAGAAAAGATTGCAAAATGGAAGATGTAAAATGATATAAGTTCAATAATGTTCTACTGGTTTAGGTGACCTTATGTCTCCCTAAACTTTAGGACAGTCACAGCCTGGAAATTGGATCGTGACAAAGTTAGTATTAGAGCTAAAGGTTTAAGTCTTACTTATGCTTAATAACTATATGAACTATAGGTTAAACCATAGAGCATAGGAATTCTTGTTGTTGTCAAATTATATTGTTAAGTTAGATCTGCGTGAACAATACATGTTAAGTTACTCTTTCATCTTTGTGATTTATATATGCATTATTATGTTATTGTAGGGTTGTGTTATATTACTTAATTGTGGATGTAGATGCCATAAATCCATAATCCTATTAGAGAAAGGGAAGTATTAGATGCAGCTTCGACTACTCTACCAGAGTTTGAAGAGACAAATCTAGAGGAAAATCTTGACCTGTGTAGGTAGTGAGGATGAAAGGACAATATGAGGAAGCAGTGAGAGAGCTTCATCTGTTAAAGGAGAAAGTGCAAAGTTTGAGGAGGATGATGAGAAATATGAAATGGGAGTTAGCCTGAATTAAGCATATGCACACAAATCTAGGAGCAAAACCAATCCCACCCCTTCGAGATGTTATGTCGGGATTCCCCAAACATTTATATGTAGCCTATGGTAGATTAGATAATTCATAAGAAGATGTCCTATTAAAAGGCATATGTTATCCTCTTCATTACTATCGATGGACCATAGACATATGGGCCCTGGGGAAAGTGAAGCTAAAAATAATGAGAGGGGTTCGAGGAATTAAGAAAATAGGAAGAAGAACAGATATATTTTGGTTAGGGTTTGGTGAAACCGTCAGTATGTATGTATATGTAATGGATAGGCTAATATGAATGATAACCGATGGAATGTATATAATCTTTTTGTATACATATGATGTGTAACTATTGTATAAAAGTTAGGAAATGAATTATGATCATCACTTTTTATATACTAAGAAAAGATATGCCCATCAACTGTTGGAGTTAGAATCTGCTTTAGGTGAACAAAAAACTTTAAAGCTTCTAAAACAGCTTTAAACAATTGATTTTAGGCCCAAAAGTGGGCATTGTTGGTGAGCCAATAAGATTATAGATCTCTGAATGAGCTTCAATTTGATATATTATAGGCCTTACAACTCATCTGTAGCTAAAAGTTATAGCCTTTCAAAGTTGGCTTACATGAAAGAAGTGTTTTTCTATCGATTAGATCATCGTAGTCATGAATTACCTATCATGGTCGTGACTTGTTTTTGTGACTAGGATCACAATCACAACGTGGTCATGAATCTCACTGTGTTCCATGAGCATTTTTCTGAAAATTAATTATGATTGTGATCGCAACTGTCATTTTGTGCCTTGAGTTGCGATCGCGATTGAGGTCGCAAAATGCACTATGTCTTAAGGTCCAAATTAATGTTTTATCTTTTAAATTACCCTCAGTCATGACCATTAGGCCATGGACACTTTAGTAAGTCACAATTGCTAAAAATTATATGGTAATCATGACTCAAAAGTTCATACCATGACTTTAAGAGATTGTTGTTTACAAACTTCTTGATGAAATTAGCTTTTGAAATAAGCATATATTAAATATGTGAATGACCTTAAATTTGAATCATCGAAAATAAAAAGAGAAGTTGATTGGGATTTGATATGAATTGAATCAACAATGGATATGTACGGCTCTTATGGCTCTTTACTATATGAAAGGTATCTATGTGAAAATGAATTGATTTATGATGCGTGTAAACAAATTGCTAAATGATATGTGACATTGTTGAATGATATATTTATATAGAATTGTTATATGTTATGAATGATTAATGTTGTAAAATGAAAGATAATACTCAATAGTAGTTAGTGGATTGTAAGTGATTCATATATATATTTTACATATTGAAACATATATGAGATGAGCTAAGAGAAGGTATTATTGAATTTATGGCTTAGATGCTACCCTATAGAATAGAACAATGGAGACAAAGATCTCAAGAAGCCAAAAGTATCACTCCAAATGTAGCATCTAATGTTGTATTTGTAAGGGATAGTGATAGAGAGTCATCCCTATCAAGACAATGCACAATAGATACAAGAGAACGAGAACTGCTAGGAGACATGGATGCATTGATGCAAAAGAATCAAGAGTTAAGATGACAACTTGAAGAATTGAGACAAAGGCAAGAAATGCATCCACCACCTCTATCGCCTATGGCACTACCTAGTATCAGAGTTAAGAATGTTCCTCCTCTCCCACCAAGGGTGCCACGTTGTGTTTAAAGAAGAATGTTACCGAAAGAAGGAGTTTTGATGAATGAATTTAAGAAGATGAAACCCCTTGAGTTTAAAGGAGAAGGGAGGATCCTTAAGAGTTTGTAGAGGAACTGGATAAGATAGCTCAGAGATTGTTATGCTATGATGAAAAGCTAATTAAACTAGTGGGGCTACAACTAAAAAAGGATGCATGGGAATTGTTCTAGAGGGAGATTGAGGATCCGCTATGCAAAGATGACCCTCCTACATGGGCCAAATTCAAGCAAAGACTAATGGATGAGTTCTTAACTAAAGGAGAAAGGCAAAACCATGCCCTTCAATTTGAGCAATTGAAGCAAAAGCCTAGAATGTTGGTATCAGAGTATGCTCAAGAATTTAAATGTCTGAGCAAATATGCCTCTCATATAGTACCTACTAAAGTAAGCAGTGTCGATCGATTCCAATGAGGATTGATCACTCCAATTTATAATGTCTTGGTAGCTACCGATTTCCCTACTATGGCCAAGGTTATTGATAAAGCTAAGCTTATAGAGGCACGACATAAAGCCAAAAGAGCTGAACGAGTAGAAAGGGAGCAAAAACACAAGAGAAAGAGTAAGGGACAGAGTACCTAGCAACAGGGAGGCTCTACCCAAAGTAAGGGTCTTGAACGAGTTTCCATAATATCCACTTCATACCAGCCTAGAATCGGAGGACAAAGTCAAGTTCAGGCTAGAAGTGTTTTGGTTGCCTCAGCCCCAGGCAACATTAACATATTTCAAATAAGACAACAAGGCTAGTCCATACCTACTTGCACTATGTGTGGATGACAGCATCGAGGAGCCTGTCGAAGAGCCATAGGGGGATGCCTATACTATGGGCAAATAGGACATTTTATTAAGGACTGCCCAATGACTGGTAATCAAAGGACAGCTATGGAGGCTTCACAGCCCACTGTGCAAATGAATCGAGCGAAAAATAATGAACTAGGAGGACGAGGCTGAGGTGTCGGACAATCCTCAGGCAATGTGTAAGCTATGGAAGGTAGAGGAAGAGGGAGAGTCTATGCACTTAATTAATAAGATGCTTGTACGTCCCACAATATTATTAGAGGTACCATCTCCACCCAGTCTATTAATGCTCAGTGTTTGTTTGATTCTGGTACAACATATTCATTTATTTCACAATGTTTTGCTAAGAAATTAAATAAGAATAAGGAGAAGATGAATGAACCTTTAATTATAACCACACCCTTGGGAGAAATTGTAGAGGTAGAACAAGTATATAAGAATTGCATGATAGAAATGGAAAATAGGAGATTTCCTGCAATTTTAATTTAACTAGAGGTCTTGGAATTTGATGTTATACTAGGAATGGATTGGCTATCTATGCATAATACCCATAGAGATAGTAAATGGAAAATAATTAATTTCAGAAAGGAGAATGGATTTGAATTCACTTTTCAAGGTGATAGCAGTAGCTTTACTATGAACTTTATTTTGGCTATTAGGGCAAAAAGATTGTTAAGGAAAGGTTGTCAAGCTTATTTAGCACATGTAGTGGATATTGAGAAAGTGGATAAAACTGTCAAGAAGATACCTATAGTAGATGAGTTCCTTGATGTGTTTCCTGAGGATTTACTAGAGATGCCGCTAGATAGAGAGATAAAGTTTACAATTGAGCTCTTGCCTGGAACTCAACCAATATGGATACCACCTTATCATATGGCACCTTTAGAGTTAAAAGAATTGAAATTTCAATTGCAGGACATACTTAATAAGGGTTTTATTAGGTCAAGTAGTTCTCCTTGGGGTCTCTAGTTTTGTTTGTAAAGAAGAAAGATGGGTCCTCAAGGCTGTGCATTGATTATAGACAGTTCAATAAGGTGACTGTGAAGAATAAGTATCCTTTATTGAGGATTGATGATTTATTTGATTAGTTGTAAGGGGCCAATTATTTCTTTAAGATAGACTTGCGATCAGGTTATCATCAATTTAAGATCCGACGAGAAGATATTTGTAAGACTGCATTTAGAATAAGATATAGGCATTACGAGTTTACAGTACTACCATTTGGTTTGACAAATGCACCAATGGCTTTTATGGATTTGATGAATCGAGTGTTTAAGCTGTTCTTAGATAAATTTGTGATTGTGTTTATTGATGATATTCTAATCTATTTGAAGAGTAAAGAAGAACATGAGGAACACTTGAGAATAGTGTTGCAAACCTTGAGGGAGCATAAGTTGTATGCTAAATTGTCTAAATGTGATTTTTGGATGGAATAAGTTTGCCTCCTTGCACATATAGTGAGCAAGGAAGGAATCAAGGTAGATCCTCAGAAAGTAGAAGCAGTAGCAAATTGGCCTCGACCCATAACTGTTACGAAAGAGAGGAGTTTCTTAGGTATAAAGGGTTACTATTGCTATTTTATAAAGGATTTTTTGAGAATAATAGTGCCGCTAATGAGGCTTACAAGAAAAGAAGTTAAGTTTAAGTGGGATGAGACTTATGAAGAGAGTTTTCAAAACCTTAAGAATTACTTGATCACAGCTCCTATATTGGTGTTACCTGATGGAAATAAAGGTTTTGCCATATACTGTGATGCTTCTAGAAATGCAAAATGTAAAAGTTATTGCTTTTGCATCTAGACAACTGAAGTGACATGAGATGAACTATCCCACACATGATCTAGAAATAGCAGCAGTTATCTTTACTTTAAAGATATGGAGGCATTATTTGTATGAGAAGAAATGTGAGATCTATACAAATCATAAAAGTCTTCAATATATCTTAAAGCAAAGAGATTTAAACTTAAGGCAAAGAAAGTGGGTGGAATTATTAAAGGATTATGATTGCCAAATACTTTACCATCCTGGTAAAGCCAATGTTGTAGCAGATGCATTAAACAGAAAGTCAATGGGCTGTCCATCACATATCGCCATACAAAAGAGGTCAATAGTAAGAGAGTTAAAGATGTTTAATGAAGGTTTACAATTAGAAGTAGATGAATCACAAGTGTTATTTGCTTACTTCCAAGTAAGGCCCAAACTCTTTGATGAGATAAAGATGCCACAAAATCAAGACCCTCAGTTGATGAAAATCTTTGAGAATGTGGAAAAGGGACAAGCCTCGGAGTTTCATATAGAAGAAGGTGTTTTGAAGTGTGAAGATCGATTATGTGTACCTAATGTAAAGGAGTTGAGGGAAAGGACTTTGAAAGAAGTATAATAAACCTTATATAGTATACACCCAGGAGTTACCAAAATGTATCATGATATAAAGATTACTTATTGGTGGCCTGGAATGAAGAAAGATGGCAAATTTTGTAACCTCCTATCTCACTTATCAATAAATGAAATTTGAGCACCAAAGACCATCTGGATTACTTCAGGAAATAAGATTATCAGAGTGGAAGTGGGAATGGATCACCATGGTTTTCGTAGTGGGTCTACCCAAGACTACTAAAGGGTATGACTCAATATGGGTTATGGTGGATCAGTTGATGAAATCTGCACACTTCATTGAGATAAAGACTACATATTTTGCATTATGCCCAAATATATGTTAATAAAATTGTAAGATTACATGGGGTTCCACTTTCCATTATCTTGGATAGAAGGACTCAATTCACATCAAGGTTCTAGCAAAAATTACAAGAAGCTTTGGGTACGCAGCTTGACTTCAATACAACCTTTCACCTACAAATGAATGGGCAATCTGAGAGGACAATACAAACATTGGAGGATATGATTCGTATGTATGTTATGGATTTCAGAGGAAGTTAGGATAGACATCTCCCACTTATCAAATTTGCATATAATAATAACTACCATTACTCTATAAGGATGGCACCGTATGAGGAATTATATGGTAAAAAATGTCGATCTCCAATTTATTAGACTGAAGTGGGTGAAAAGTACCTTAAAGCCCCATATATGATTAAAGAAGCCACTAAGAAAGTGAAGGTTATTTGGAAAGGTTATTCAGGAAAGGCTAAAAATTGCTTTTAGTCACCAAAAGAGTTATGCTAATCCCAAAAGAAAGGATGTCCATTTCATGGTGGGTGGCTATGTCTTTTTGAAAGTTTCCCCCATGAAAAAGTAATGAGATTTGGCAAGAAGAGAAAACTCTCCCCACACTTCACTAGACCTTTTGAGGTTCTTGATAAGGTCAAAGAAGTTTCATACTAGTTAGCATTGCCTCCAACATTGGAACATATGCATCTAGTTTTTCATATGTCAATGTTCGAGAAGTACATTCTTGATCCTTCGCATGTATTAAAACCACAAAGGATTGAAATTGACCAAGATCTTTCCTATGAAGAAGTTCCAATCGCTATACTAGATCGTCAAGTGAAAAAGCATCGAAACAAAGAGATACTAATGGTTAAAGTTCAATGGTGTAATCGTGATGTGGAGGAGTGCACTTGGGAAAATGAAGATAACATGCTTCGGAAGTATCCATAACTATTTGATTAGTAATAACTAAACTCTTTAAAAAATTCAAGGACAAATTTTTTAAAGTACAATGTAATATCCAAGTTTTTCATAGCTCATTCTAGTTACTAGTAATGTTAAAGGATTATATTTTTAGATGTTAGCTAGTATGGGAAATGAAAGGGAATCGATTAAGAGCATTATGGTGCCATTTGAAAGGTTTTCATAATTCATGATTTTATCATAACTAAGCATGCTTTAATGAATTGAATAGGGTTCTTATGATAATTAGTGACATGTATAAAGAAGTTAAAGAACATAAATTTAAGAGTTATAGTGAAAGGAAAGAAAGAAATTTTAAAAGGGAAATTTCTAGGTATGTTAATGGGTTTATGGGCTTGCTAATGCACCTTGAAGTAATAAAGGCCCAAGCCCAATACAAGGAGGCTGGCCCATTGGGCCTAAGAGTTATAGAACATCAAAGATGTGAACTAAAATGTGCCTAAGATAATGAAACATATGTTGTAGAAAGTGAGTGATAAGAATTCGACTAACTAGCCATAAAAATTGACTAAGTCAAAATCCTAAACCAAGTAAAACTCTCACCTTCCCCACATATGAGTCTAGGTTCACTTTGAGCACTCCAACACCACATGATGATCATCACCATTATGGAGAGAATCCTAGCCATCCAACGTGATATAATCTTAGCCATTTATTAAGATCAAATCCTAACCATTAGATTTAGCTTGATAAATCCTCACCATCCAACCTATTAAATATATAAGCAAAATTATGTTGAGAAATCACATTTAGACTCTCTCTATACCAAAGTCCTACACCAAGGAAAGAAATTCCCTCTACCTCACTTACAATAAGAACTTTGGCAAATTAGAGCTAACTAAGGTGAGAAACTATATTCATCTACTCTTTTCTATTTTCTAAGGTTGATTTTAGTAATTTGATTAATTAGAAATCTCTTCTACACCATAAGAAAATTCGGCCAAACTAGGATAATCATACATAAGATGTGGTTTTGAATGATCTTAGATGAAGAAAAATGATTTGGAAGTGTTAAATTGAATTTTTTGGGAACATAATTTAAGCTTTAGAAACCTTAAGGCATAAATATAGTTAAAAGAGGAACTTGGTGTTCTAGTACAATATTGTGATAATTAAGTAATCATATATGTTATATGTTATGTCAATTTCATATTTCTGTAACTAATTTAGAGATTTGATGAGAAATTATGAGTTTTCCCCAAATTGAACCAAAGTAGGATAAGTTAGGATTCATATGAATAAGAGTGAATTAACTTAAATTAATTGATGGGAATTAATTTCCTAGGTGTTAATTAGATGAATCTATAGTCAATTTGAGATTTGAAAGTGAAATTGATAGTTTTCCCCAAATTCTAAGTTTTATGGAACAATTTGGGAATTTTGAGATTTAGACTTGGAATTATGAAATTGAATAAGGAATTTAGCTTAGAATTGCTTATAAACAATAATAAAGTATAAGTATATGTGTGACATAATTGATACATCCCTATTATAAGTATAAGCAGTAAAACAAGTGAAAGATATAATTAATAGCACCATTAATTACTAATTAATATGTAATTGAAATGTTATGGGTGTAGAACTTCAAGGCAAGGGCAAGAAAATTACTCAAGACCAAGAGGGACATTAAACTAAGCAAAGAACAAACAATACAATAGGAGCAAAGGAGTTAAGGTGAGTGCTTAATAATATGATGTAATTGTGCCATGTTGCTTGCAACCATTGTTTGAAATACCATCCTTTGATACATGCCCTAAAGGGACATTGAATATGTGTTGCCCACGAATTGTAAACCTTGGAATTCAATATCTTTCTTATATGATAATTTAAGCATAATGAGCCTTTTACATTGATGCTATTTTGTGCCTAACGATTGATATGCCAACTACTTTCCATTGAATTCCTGATATAGATTTTAAATATGCCTTTCATGAATACCTATGACTAAGCAGAAATCCTCTCTGATGTAAGGATAAACATCAGACCTTGTGCACTTGGTATAAGCCCGTGGGTAGGGTAAGAATACTCGACCTCTATTAGGGAGGAGCACCTAACTGCAAGACCTGAATAGTTTTGTGTAATGTGATGTATACAAGTGAGCAAGGTTTAGACCGCCACTCTAATATTTATGTATGGGAAGCTTTTTGCTTCCAAGACATTATTATTTCTGCTAAAATGTATTCTAAAGTTCAATATGACCAATTTTGATTAACATCACTCCATTGCTATCTCAAATCAACCTAAGTGATAAACTCTTATATTGCCTGCATGTTATGCTATATTATTTTCTACTCACTGAGCTTGTCTCATCTCATAGTTGTTTATAATTTTCCAAGTTGGAGTGAATCGTTAGCAAGGTAAACTCTGAGCTATGCTTCTTCACTTAGGACTTGCTAAAAGTATTATTTTGTATTACTTGTGTCATTTTAAGGATCAACAATCTAGAGCTCCATGGTGTTTCAAGGCTTAGTATTAAAGTATGTTATGTTAGAGAGTAATGTAAATAATTAATAATATTTGTTATGTATAAGTACCTATGGTAGTAAGTAAGAATGTATGGATAGTATTTGTTAACATTTATGAATGATGTTCTATTCATGATCATGAGACGGCACTAGAGTATACTAGTTATAAATAAATGGTTGAAGTAATAATGGGAAAGGATAAAGAACGAATGTGGTTTTGATCTTAGGAAAGATTACAAAATGGAAGATGTAAAATGATAATAAATTCAATAGTGTTCTACGATTTTAGGTGACCTTATGTCTCCCTAAACTCTAGAACAGTCACAGCCTAGAAATTAGGTCATGATAGAATAGTACTAGCACCTAGATCAGTAACAGTATCAGTACAAAGGACTTTGGTAGGACCCAAGCAAGTTGCAAGAATGGAGCCTTCCTCCTCTTTCTCTCATTCAAAAGATGGTAAGTCTCTAATCTTGGTTTGGAGTTTAGAAAAGGATGAGTTTTAGAATGAACTAAGTATTAGCCACCCATATATACAAAAGGCTCATCAAGTCTTGGGCTAAGATATTTGTTTAATTCACCATCACCCATTAGACTATAAAAAGTATCTTGGGATACACAACCTGAATTTGTGTATGCATGTGGTCGACTTGTTGGAGTCTTATTGTGGGAATTAAATTTTTGTGCATATATGGAGAGATAAGGGTGTGTTGATGATTTCATGGTTTGGATAGAGACAAATGCGTCTTTAAGATGTCCATTTTTTAGGGGAGACTGCTGAAATTTTTTTAAAATTTAAATACAACTTAAACATTTTAATTTAAAATTTAACATAATTATTTTCAGCATTTGACAGCTCGTACTTTGGCCACAACGTTAACAGCCTCTTCTTGTGTGGCTTCTTTAGACAAAAAGAGCAGACTCTTCAGGTAAAGCTCAATTTACACTTATTTAGCCCACAAATTCTTAGGTGCTTTGTCCAACCCCATATATTTCTTGCAATTTTTTAAATCCTTTAACCTATAGGCTTCATGTATCTATCAAAATCTCTACTTCTTCTATGAAAATGAGAGGAACTAGTTAGAGACTGAGGTTACTCAAAGATAAAAAGAGCACTTTTCCATTCTAATCTTCTGAGTGGGCAACTCTATAGAGGCTTTGATTTCTTTTGAACACTGGTGATAGCCTTGATATGATGAGCTAATTCTAATCTTAAGAGTTTAAGTGTAAGCATCTCATTTTTAGTGCCTTTAGCTATTTTATTCCTCTCCATTTGACCATTTTATTTCCTTTGTAGATAATGGGGCCGAGGAGAAAAATGAAGATGCAGACTCTAATTCTCCTAAAAAGAACTAGTATTCTCAAAAACTAGTTATCATCACCCAAAGAAAGCTTTAACCCCTATAACTTCTAAGACTTCTGAGAAAGGCACACCAGTTCACTGGTGCTATAGGTCTTCTTTCAACCACTACACTAATGGATGTTATTGCTAGAGTCCTAAATGCTAAGATAACCTCTCCATCTTAGGTATAACTCCCAACCTTTTCCTATTTTTACCTCACCAGGAAACTCATTCCATTATTTCTAGTTGTAGGATTAAGCCATTATAAGAGCTCTCCTTACTGCTACTAGTCTTTTCAACAATCCTCCTATAAATTTTGACTTCTCTTTTTTGACCTAAGCTACTTCTTAAGATTTTTACTATAAAACATAAGGCACTCTTCTTCATATGAACTCCTTAAACTCTGAACTTTTAGGATTTTATTTATTTCCTACATCACACTTGTGTTTCAAATTTGACTTTGAACATTGATATAGGACTTGTGTATAAGCCATGTATTTGGCTTGGCTTTATTGTTTTCTTGAAAATGTGGCCAAAGGCATACTTACTATATATCTTAGACACATTATTGGCCTTAGATATGTCACTACCAACTACTTTTTTTTAATAGGTGACATATCATCATGGGCATGGGATCAACTTATTGACTTACTTCCTTCATTCCTTTTATGGTGGGAAAATATTTCCCATAGTCCCTTAACATCCTTCTAAGGGTTGTTAATAAGGACAAGAGTCTAGCTTCATATGAAGGTGATACTTTACTAGTTTTCTGCTCAATCTTAGAATTTCATCATATCCACAAGTAAAGTAGTCTTTTAGCTCTTGCACTAACTTAATCATCTTCCTTTTTAATGTAGGTTGGAGTAAGCCACTGACTTCTCAGGAGCCTCCAAGTTGACTTTCTCTAAAAGGTCTTAGACTTTAATTATAGAATCATCCAGCTTAGGTGGGGCATTTTTCAACTCATGTAATTGGATCTCTTTTACTTTCTCTAACTGTTCCCCTTCAAAGATTACTTCAGTACCTATAGTCTCTTAAAATTCTTCAGCTAATAGCCTGTCCAAAGCTTGTTGAACTTATGCTTTTAACAATGTGGCTGTAGCTATTGCTTTCTCTTCTTGGGTGAACTTAATCATCAATCTCCTCTATGATAGGCTGAGTGGTTGGCCTCTTATAGTAAGGCACAATCACTGATTTTTGAAGGAGTCTCTTGACTTGCTATTGACAGTCCTCCTTATTAACTAATGTAAGTACTTTAGGCCCTCTATATTTACTCTTTCCTTTAAATTGAATTGGCCCAAGGCTCGCATCATTGAACCTTGCATCTACTACATCTATGTAGGCTTTAAAAGGCTATCCATCAACCCACACTATTTCCATCTCAACCCCTTTCCAAAACAGGAGGAAATGGTGAAGTAAGGATGACACACACCAATTGTCGTGAATCTAGTCTCTTCCTAATAAAGCATGGTAATTGGCAGTAGAGTTTACCACAAAGAAAGTTGTAAGGAGGTCTTGCTTCTAACTTGAATTTCCATAGTAGGACTATTAGAGTCTTTGTAACTTCCCCATTAAATGCAGAGATAAACACATCTATAGCGATGAGATCATCTTTATTTTTACCCAATTCTAAGGCCATCCTTAATGGGGTGATGTTAATAGCAGATCCACTATCTATCAATACTCTAGAGGTTGGCCTCCTATTGAGGTAAGTTTTGATGTATAATAGCTTGATGTGTTTGGTCATCCTTTTTGCAGGCTTCTCAAAGACGACCCTTTTGGAATGCCAGGTCTTGTGGCTTGGATGGTGACCCTACTACACATAGTGTGCTTTTCAGAAGTTGCCTCCTAAGTGTTTGATTCATCTTGAGGTTCTTCTTCAAGCTCTTCATCTCTAAACCTTCAAAATGAGGCTGACAAAGTGATGGTTGCCATGGAACATCTCAAAGGTACAACAATTTGACCCACCTTGTTTTCTTGCATTTTTATGTCCTTTGTGCTGCTACCCACAAACTCTATGCCTACATGTTCATTTTCCTCAATCTATTTTTCTTTCTATCTCACTTTAGTGCAAGACTTTCCCATTTTTACAGCTCTTTTCCTCTAAAGCCTCCTTTTTTGGGTTATATTAAGAGACTATGGAAACTTTTTATAGCAAACAAGGTACCAGTGATTTTCCTTAACTTCCATAGGTGGTAGCACGAACCTGGGCTGTCTTCTTTAATTAGCAGTTGGTAGGTGAAAAGTCTGAGGTAGACTTTTCCTCTTTATATTGGAATTTGACAAAGTCTCTGGCAAACCCTCAGAAGATGTTGGTATAGAATTTGATGCAGACTCCTAAGTAGCCTCTTGGCAATCCTGGACTGCCCTTTCTGAACACTAGCTTGATGATGGTAATTCTCAAACTGACCTTCCTTTTTTATGCTAGATTCTGGTCTAGTTTCTAGTATTCCTTTGAAAAGACTCTTACGCAAATCTAGTGGTAGACCCTTGAGTAAATCCTCAACAATACTTGGCCAATGCCTTTAGGTACTAAATTGCAAGTAATGAGTACTAGGTTGCTTCTCATTCCTCCTATTGTAACTTGACCAAGTATGTGGCAGCCCCTTGGGTAGACTTTGCTATAGGTCCTTAGTGAACCTAGGCTGTCTTCTTTGGGGATTATTTTAGGGTTGGAAAGTCTAAGATGGACTTTCTTTTTCCATGTTAAAGTCTAGCCCAGTCTCTTGTAGACTCCTATTTAGACTCTTAGGCTGACTTTGATGCATACCCTTAGGGACCCATACATGCTTTATTTTATCCCTTGGAGCTCCTTGCTAACTTTTCTTTTTCTTATCAATTAAGACGTGAAGATCCACTACAATAGCATTCACAGAGGCCATGGGAGGAAAGGGATCTTCATCAATCAACATAGTCTCTTTCTTTTTCTCAAGGAACTTACATATCCCTTTATTGATCCTATCCTAGATTATATTTTCAAATGACTAGCATACATTAGTTGTATGGTTCTAGGAATCATGATACTTGTAGTACTCTTTTCCTTTAATTTCTTCTTCTGCAGGAATGCGATGGCCCACAAGAAGAGTGATGAAATCCTTTTTAAGCAGGAAGACAAAGATTTCATCTGTTTTGCTCACATAAAAAATGTAATACATTAAGGGAGTTTGAGACCTCTTCCAAGCATCCTGGCCGAATTAGTATTAGACAAGCCTAGGATTTAGAATTAACAAGTTTAGTGATAGCTATCTTTTAGGTACCAACTTCTTAAAAGTAAATCCCTATAGCCTTGTTTGTCATTCTATTGTCCTCCCTTAGTAATTCCTCATACCCTGCTACTTTTATAGCCATCTTATAGAAGTCTCTAAATTCCATCCCCTAGAATTTCTTTCTGAGTTCGATGTTAAGTCCCCTTCATGCCACTTTCACAAATTCAGTTTCTGGCAAGAAGAAACACCCACTTCTTATTTTCTTAAAGTGGGCTATGAAGAGATGAGTAGACTCTCCACTCCTTTGGGTCATCCTTGATAGTTTAGAAACACAGACCTTAGGCTTAGCTTTAAAAAACTGTGTATGAAACTTGCTCTCTATTTCTTGCTAGGAATAGATTAAGTCCCTTGGTAATGTTCAGTACCAAGTAAATGCTTGGCTTGTTAAGGAATTTGAGAGTAACCTTAATTTATAAAAATTAAAGTTTTCTGTAACACTTCACACCTACCCTAGAAATTTTTTATGACAATTTGCTTAACTTAGAACTAATTAAGGTTAAGTGTGTGCTTTATGGAAATTCTTGTACTATGTGATCAATGAGTATATGGCATGTTAAATTAATTTTAATATGCATAATATGAGTTGTTATTGTGAAATAAATGATTTACATGAAGTGCATTCGCATAAAATAAATTATTTAAATAAAATGAATTTTCATGCATAAAGGCAGTTTTTAAACATAAAATAATTTTGTGAGTATTTTAAAATAATTTTAAATAAATATTTTTGGGGAAAAATATTAAAAGCCCACTACCCAAAAACTCTCCTAACCTAGCTCATTAAGAGTATTAGTGGAAATTGTCCAAAACCCTATATTTAAATACTTAATTTTCGGCCAGCCCTAATGTTCCAGTAGCCATCACTCTATTTTTCTATATTTTGACAAAAAATTCTCTCAAAACAATTCCCTCTACCGAAATTAAGAAAAACACCTTTCAATTTCGCGATTTCTTTACCATAATCATAAGTTTTTCTTCTTTTTCAATTCCTTAACTGATTTCTATGAATTAAATTATGAAAAAATTATTTTAAACTGGTTGGTTATTGATTTTTACATATTTAATTTAGACCTTAAGAGAGGATGTGGAGTAGCTTAAGACACGAATTATTGAGCATGGGGGAGACTACTCGCTAGCAAGGTCTTTGTCTTCAACTAGTCACTGATAGGATGGAGATCTTCTTTGTTATCAATGGGGCAGTGGTGGCCATGTCACCCTTGATTGCCCTAGTGGAGGACACATGATAGCTAGGACAAATAGTTGGTGATGATCGACATAACGACATAGTGCTTTATATGATATGAATGGTATTTCCCTTAACTACCTAGTCACTTAGTATGAGATGATTTCCCTTATTGCTATGATATGATTAACTTACCATGATAAAAGGTTATTTTCATATTATGAGATATATGCTATTTGATTGTGATATGTGATATGTGCAAAACTACGTGATATGTGATATGTACAAAACTATGTGATATGTGATAGGCATATGATATGTGCTTAGTAATGATGTGATGTGATAAATGCATGATGATTATGCTAGTACAATAGTGGGGTTAAATGGGTTAGAATAGGAGATTAGTACTAAATTCCCTTATCGTGATAAGCAGAATGCCTCCCAAAAAGAAGGTTCACACGGCTGCCCAGCCTATTAGGGCAAATGATGATGTCATATCGAACACTGCATTAAATGCTGCCTCTACACTTATATGGTCAAGAGAAAGATCCAACTCAAGGGCACTGACTATGGGCTCTAGTGAGCAAGCATCTTCACAAAAGGTTCACGCCATATGCAAGGAAATGAGAGACTTGCGCAAGGAAATGGACGAGCTATGAGCTCAAAGGTGGGAAGCGCCACTAACTCAAGAAAGGAATAGAGCTCTGCCACCTATGGTAGTGCCATCTGCTTGGAGAGAGAGGAAGTGTTTACCTAACAAAGGGATGATCATAGCAGAGTTTAAGAAACTGCAGCCGCTTACCTTTTATAGTGAGAAGGGTGATAACCCATATGAATTCTCATATGAGATGGACAAGCTAGTCTATCGATTATCTTACTCGAATGCTTGAGTGATTGAGTTGGTAGGACTCTAACTTAAGAAGGAAGCTTGGTATTGGTACGAGAGAAATGTTATGGAGCGACTTTATGGGGCAGACCCACCCACGCGGGCAAAGTTCAAGTAAGAGGTAATGGATCAGTTCTTGCCTAAAGGTGAAAAGCAAGATAGGTCACTGTAGTTCTAGCAATTATAACAAAAACCTGGAATGACGGTATCAGATTATGCCAAGGAATTTAATCAAATTAGCTAATTTGTTGTCAACATCATTCCTATTGAAGCTAGCCACATCAATTGCTTCTTGAGAGAACTGATCACACCTCTATTCAATTCATTGGCAATAATGGAATTTCCAACCTTAGCTAAGCTTATAGATAAGGCTAAGATAATAGAGAAGAGATATAAGGTAGAGAGAGCCGAACAAGCTGAATAGGACTAGAAGGGAAAGCACAGGAACAAAGGTCATGGAGGACAACATGGAGGAGGAGGAGGCCCAAGGAAGGAATTTTCATCATCCAAACAGTAGAATGCTCAAGTAAGCGGAAAGTCCCCACTTGTGGCAAATATGGAAAGAAACATTCTACAATTTGCCGAAAAGATTCCAGTGCATGTTTTAAGTGTAGGCAAATGGAACACTTCATTAAGGACTACCCTCAGATGAGGAGTCAAGGGAATGGGACCACAGCACATCCATAATCTAGACCATTCCAATTACAAGGCAAGGAGTCAAGGATAAGGGGCTAGTGGTTGGGAATGCACTGACGACAGAGAATAAAGGCAAAGGTTGAGTCTTTGCCCTAAACCAGCAAGAGACTTTCGCTTCACACACAGCCATTACAGGTATCATCCCCATCCATAATTCTAGTGCAAAATGTTTAATTGATTCTAGTGCTACTCATTCTTTTGTGTCACCTTGTTTTGCTAAGAGTCTGGGTATAAATAAGAAATTAATGAGTGAACCTTTAATAATATCAGCTCCTTTAGGGGAGGTGATGGAAGTTAAGTATGGGTGTAAGGATTATGAGGTAGACAGTAATGGACAAACACTTCCTATAGAATTGCTAGAATTTAATGTACTAGAATTTGATGTGATATTAGGAATGAACTGGTTATACGAGCATGGAGCTCATGTTGACTATAGAGAGAAACTTGTCAAGTTTTGAACCAAGGATAGGAAGGAGTTTGTATATCTTGGAGATAGGAATAAGAATCCTCTAAACTTGTTATCAACCTTAAGAGCAAGAAAGATGTTAAGGAAAGAGTGTTAAATGTACCTAGCCCATGTAATCTATACTAACAAGGAGGCCATCATTCGAGACAAGAGCATTTTAGTGGTGGAGGAATTCATGGATGTATTCCCAGAAGATTTACCCAAATTACCATCTGACTGTGAGATTGAGTTCAACATTAAACTGCTACTTGGTATGCAACCTATATCAATACCACCATATCATATGGCACCAATAGAGTTGAAAGAATAAAGACGCAATTGCATGATCTACTCTACAAGGGTTTTATTCGACCGAGTAGCTCATCATAGGGCACTCCAGTGTTGTTCGTAAAGAAAAAGTAGTCAATGGAGCTTTAAAGTGTGGAAATAGAATATGCATGCCTGAGTGGATGGATTGTAGGAAAGGATACTGAAAGAGGCCCATCAAACACCTTACTGTGCCCATCCTGGAACTACCAAGATGTACCATGGTGTGAAAGCTAACTATTGGTGGCCTGGACTAAAGAAGGATGTGGCTAAGTTTGTAGCACTATGCTTAACTTGCGAGCAAGTCAAGTACAAGCATCAATGACCCTCAGGATTGTTACAAGAAATTCAACTACCTGAATGGAAGTTGGAGTGCATCATTATGGACTTCATTGTTGGCTTACCTAAAACCTCCAAAGGATATGACTCTATATGGGTCATAATGGATCGATTGACAAAGTCTACTCATTTTTTGAGAGTTATGACCATATATTCTATAGCTTAGTATGCACAATTGTATATGGATGAGATCGTGAAATGACACGAAGTGCCAATTTCCATCATCTCGGATTGAGGGACTAAATTTACCTCAAGGCTCTGGTAGAAGTTGTAAGAAGCATTAGGAACACAATTGGATTTCAATACTTCATATCACCCTCAAAGGAATGGGCAGTTTAAAAGACCAATTTAGACACTTGAGGATATGCTAAGGATGTGCGTCTTGAATTTTGGTGGTAGCTAGGATAAGTACTTACCCTTAATTGACTTTGCCTATAACAACAGCTACCATTTATCCATTAGCATGGCACCATATAAAGCGTTGTATAGGAGAAAATGTCGTTCACCAGTTTGTTGGGTCGAGCCTAGAGATAAATATGTAGAAATGCCAAAATTGCTTAAGGAGACTACCAAGAAGGTACCCTTGATTCAAGATCGATTGAAAACAGCTTTTAGTCGATAAAAGAGCTATGCGGACCCAAAAAGGAAGGATGTACACTTTGCAGTGAGAGATCACGTATTCTTAAAGGTCACTACAATGAGAGGTTTTACGAGATTCGGCAAGAAAGGGAAGTTATCACCTCATTTTGTTGGTCCTTTCAAAATCTTAAATAAAGTTGGGGAAGTATCTTATAGACTTGCCCTGCCCTCAACCATAACGCATGTGCATCCAATGTTTCACCTCATTATGTTAAGGAAGTATGTATCAAATCCATCTCATATCCTGTCACCTCTTGACATAACGTTAGATGAGCAGCTATCCTATGAGGAGTCACCAATAGCTATAGTGGATCAACAAGTGAAGAGGTTGAGAAACAAGGAGATACCCATGAATATGGTCCAGTGGCAAAATCATATGGAAGATGAGTGCACTTGGGAAGCTGAGGAGGAGATGCAACAGAAGCATCCTCAGCTTTTCAAGATCAGTTAGATAAGAAATTAAATTTGAGGATGAATTTCTTTAAGGGCAAGAGAATGTAACAATCCACACCTACCCTAAAAAAAATTTTTGTGACAATTTGCTTAAGTTAAAACTAATTAAAGTTAAGTGTGTGCTTTATAGAAATTTTTGTGCTATGTGATCAATGAGTATGTGGCATGTTAAATTAATTTTAATATACATAATATGAGTTATTATTGTGAAATAAATGATTTACATAAAGTGCATTTGCATAAAATAAATTATTTAAATAAAATGAATTTTCGTGCATAAAGGCAATTTTTAAGTATAAAATAATTTTGAGTATTTTAAAATAATTTTTAAATAAATGTTTTTGGGGGGAAATATTGCAAAAAATAATAAGAAAAACATTTTTATTTTAATTACTTATAATCAGCCCCTAATTTAAATAAAAAGTCCAAATACCTAAAAGTCTACTACCCAAAAACCCTCCTAACCTAGCTCATTAAGGGTATTAGTGGAAATTGCCCAAAACCCTATATTTAAATACCTAATTTTCAACCAGCCCTAATGTTCCAGCAGCGATCACTCTATTTTTTTGTATTTTGACAAAAAAAATCTCTCAAAACAATTTTCTCTATCAAAATTAAGAAAACACCTTTCAATTTCACGATTTCTTGACCATAATCATAAGTTTTTCTTCTCTTACAATTCTTTAATTCATTTCTATGAATTAAATTATGAGAAAATTATTTTAAATTGGTTTTTTAATGATTTTTATAGATTTAATTCAATTTGGGTGAGTTTTTGAAAGAGAAATCTAATTCTCTACCAAAAACACAATTCTTTCTACGCGATTTCTCAAAAGGTCAATTCTGTAACTCAAAATTGAAATGTTATGCATAGACCATATCAAGGGGGCAATTTTTGTATCATTGATTTCTAAACTGATTTTTGATGTGTTTTAATGAAAAATATTGAATTAAATTATATTTCTGCATATTACTGTAATGACCGAAAAGTTTCAGAAAACAAAGGAATTTAAGGTTTTTATGCTAGAACTTAGAAGTTAGAAAATTCTATGATTTCTTGAACATATGGCTATTGATTTGTGTATGGATGGATTCTAATATGATATTTGTTTGTTTGGATGAGAAATAACAATTTAAATCATGTGTTTGCATACCACTATAATGAACGGAAAGCGCAAAAACTCATGATTTTCACTCTAAGCCTTAAAACTTGGAATTTTCTTACATAATTATGATCAATGGCTGCCGATTCATACATAGGAATGTTCTAAACTGATATTTACTATGATTGAATGAAAAATAATGCTTTAAACCACCTGTTCATATATTACTGTAATGACAATACCAAAAATAAGAAAACTCATGGTTTTACATCCTAAAACCCAAAATTTGAATTTTCATGTATGAGACATACCTATTGCTATTGATTCATGTAGATTAATGTTCTAAAATGATTTTTGTTGTGTTTATATGAAAAATCTTAATTCAAAACATATTTTTACATATTACTGTAATAGACGAAAAGTGCGAAAAGTGAGAAAAATTTAGTGTTTTTCTTTGAATAGGGCATTCGGCCTACATTGATATTTTTATCCCAATGTCTATAATTTTTGTATGATGTATTTTAATTATTATTGGCATGTATGTATGTATGATAAATAGTTAAATTGCATGAGGGTTGAAGGAATGACTATAGACTAGCTTAGAAGCACTTTGGTATACTTAAGGTATCTTAACCTTATGTTGTGATTAGAATGTGAATGTTATTGAGAAATATTGAAATAGATGTTATGATGACTTGATAATAAAATTAATGGTCCTGAATTGATGAAGTGATTGATCGAATGAATAGATCATAAGAGTTAAGCATGACACTTGAAAGGCTATTGATAAGTTGACATGTATAGAAGTGTTAAGTGTACTAAGATGATTGTTAAAGTGAATTGATATTAAGATAATGATATTGTGTTGACCTTAGAAAGGTATTGACATGATTATAATCTGTTTTCATGTGGACCTATAAAGGCTAAGTGTACAAGACTTTTAAAGACAATATGTATGTGCAAGTGATGAGGTGCACTTATACGTGCAACTCTAAGTGTGTGTGAATGTTATACGTGCATGGAGTAGTTATGGGATAGGATAGCATCATGATTAAATAAATACTAAGTATTGAATTAAATATTATAATAGAGCTTGAGAAGTCTTAAAAGTGCAAGGGCTACGTGAATTAGGAGCAAAGGAAACACAAGGTGAGTAAACATTGTATTTATTCTGCAAGTGTGAGTAAACACTGTAATCTTGCATTAAGTGTGAGTAACATTATATTATGTTACAAATATGTGATATCATGTTATATGACCCATGAGATCTTGAAAGCCAAGTTCTTCCTATCCCCAAATTTGATTAAGTAATTTCTTTGTAAAGTTTGGGTTGCCAAAAGACAATTGGTCCAAAAATCATTTTTGTTTATCCAATGATAATTCCTTGTAATTATTACCCTAACTTATATTCTTTTTGGAACTACACTATTTTTGTATCTTTTACTCAAAGTTAAATTGCCATTGTTATTATGATATATGTTATTAATGCCTTAAATGCTATTTTTATACAATCTTAACCTAATGGATAGGGGTTCTGTATCCACCTTAGTTAAAAGGGGTAGTTCTAGCCATGGGGCTTGATCAGCTTCACGCCTTCTATATGACATGAGTTAGAATTTGGTATAAGGCCACCTCTCCTCTATGTGTTCAAGTGATAAAGCAATATCCTTCACTCTCTATGTGTTATAAGTGTGATTTCTGCAAACTTGCTAAATTGAACCCTTGATAAATTGCAACTTGATTCATGAATTGTAAATCATGAACTATGTGTATAAGCTATGAGTTTCCTTTTCAAAGGACTATGTGTTAATGTATGTGTTTTATTGTTTACTCATTGAGATCATCTATCTCACCCTTTTTTTTTCCTTATGCAGTTCCAGGTGAGCAAATGTGAGGAGGCAAGGTGATGGTTCAAGCATTCTACTTCGCTTGGGGATTTACATGTTAAAGTCATTAATAATACCATGCTATGAAGTGTTGTCATTAGATGCTCTAGGAATATTTATTTTTGATGTTTATTTTGAGATGTTATTATTTCTCAAGCTTCCAAATGGACTATGAATACTATTATTTCCTTATGGATTATATGTGAAGTGTCCAATTACTGTCTTCCACAACTAAAGGTTTTCAAATAAATGTTTTAAATGAGTTATTATATGAGGTTCAGTACGATCCTAGGCATGATTTATATATGTGTAAGTGGGTTCTATGGGCGTGGGTGACCTTATATTTCTCCGTGTTCTAGGACCATCATATCTCTAAAGTTGGGATATGACATTTTCATAGTTTGATAACTCTCCACGTTGAATTGTGAATCTTGCAACATGTTCTAATGTAGATTGTCCATCTTCCCTAGAAAATAAAATGAAGTCTATAATTTGGTACCTCATTAGATATGGATTTTCTCTATCAATAGCTTAGGGATATGGCTTGTAAAATTTCAGCCTACTAGTTTGATAAAGGCCCAAACAATATAGCTCCAGTACATGTCACATCCCAACTTTGGAGACATGACAGTCCTAGAACATGGGGAGACATAAGGTCACCCATGTCCGTAGAACCCGCTTATACTTATACAAATACTGCCTAGGATCATACCAAAACCTCTTACATTAACTTAAATAAACCCCTTTTTTTTTTTTTTTTGAAAACCTTAAGTTGCAAAAGCAGAATTAAAATATACTTTAAACATAATCCATAAGAAAATAATATTTAGAATTCAATTAAAACCTCAAAGGATAACATTTTAAAATAAACACCCAAAAATGAATATTCCTGGAGCGTCTAAGGATAACTCTTCATGACATATTAAACTGATTTTCTTAGACAAGGAATTCCCTAAGCGAAGTAGGATGCTTAAGCCATCACCTTGCCTCCTCATAATGCTCACCTGGAACCACACAAGGAAAAAGGGTGAGATAGATGATCTCAATGAGTAAATAATAGGGATTGTACAATAACACATATCACTTAGAAAGGGCTCATAGCTCATAACATATAGCTCATGATTCATAGTTTGCAATTTAGAAAGGTTCACAGAAATCACACTTATAACACATAGAGTGAAGGCTACTGCCATAATCACTCGAACACATAGAGTGAAGGCTATTGCCATAATCACTCAAACACATAACACATAGAGTGAAGGCTATTGCCATAATCACTTGAAACTCGCATCGATACGAGGATCACATAGTCAATGATTACTCGCATCAGTATCAGTAGCACATAGCTGATGATTACTCAAAGCACATAGCCGATAATTACCCGCATCGGTACGAGAAGCACATAGCCGATGATTACCCACATCAGTACGAGAAGCACATAGCCGATGATTACTCACATCGGTACGAGGATTTCTGCATAAAGGGTAAAACGTACCATAGCTAAAGCTAATGGTAATCACAATTATCAATATCACATAAGGCATCAATAACATGTATTCCAATAACAATAGTGGTTTAAATTTCAAGCAAAAGATACAATGATAGTGTAGTTTTAGAAAGAATATAAGTTAAGGAGTTAATCACAAGAAGTTCTCATTGGATAAACAAAATGGCTTTGGGCCAAGTGTCCCTTAGCAACCCAAGCTTGTCAAAGAAATCATATAATAATATTTAGAATAGAAAGAACTTGGGTTTCAATGATCACAAGGCTCACATAACATGTTTTCACACATTTGTAACATAACAAAATGTTACTTGCACTTATAACATGAACATAGTGTTTACTCACACTGGAAGCAGGAATATAGAGTTTACTCACCTTGGGGTTCCTTTGCTCCTAGTACACGTAGTCCTTTTGCATTTCTAAAGCTCCTTAAACACTAACATAATATTTGATTTAATACTTAATACTTATTTACTCATGATGCTCCTATCCCATAACTACCCCATTCACATATAGCATACACATATACTTAGAGTTCACATATAGGTATACTCATCACTTGCACATAGCACGTTGACTTTAAAAGTCTTGTATACTTAGGCCTTATAGGCTCTTTTGATATCACATTACAATCACATTAATACCTTTTTAAGGTCATCATAATATCATTACTTCAATATCATTTCACTTTAGCAATTATCTTAGTTCACTTTACACTTCCATACATGTCAACTTAATATTTAACCTTTCAAGCGTCATGCTTAACTCTTATGGTCCTTTTCACTTCATTAATTCATAACCATATGTTCATCATCAAGTCATCATAACATCTATTTCCAAATTCCCCAATCACATTTGCATTCCAACTACAATATAGGGTTAAGATACCTTAAGTATACCAAAATGCATTTAAGCTTATCTAGGATCATACCTTCGACTGACATGAAATTTTATCATTTTATATACATACATACAAGTCAATAATCATCAAAACACATCACATAAAATCTATAAACATTGGGAAAAAAATGTTTATGTAGGCCGAATGCATCATCAAGGTAAAAACCAAATTCTTCTTCTTTTCGTACTTTCTGTCTATTTCAGAAATATGTAAAAACATGGTTTGAACCAAGATTTTTCATGTAAACATAACAAAAATCATTTTAGAACTTAAATCCATAAGAATCGGCCACCATTGGTGTTATTAATATATAAAATTCAACCTTTTGCATTATAGAACATAAAACCATAAGTTTTCTTATTTTCGGTATTTTCCAGTCATTTTAGAAATATGCAAACGGGTTGTTTAAACCATTATTTTTCATTCAATCATAGAAAATATCAGTTTAGAACACATTCGTTCATGAATCGACAGCCATAGATAGGGTTTATACAAAAAAAAGTTCCAAGTTCAAAGGTTAGGTGAAAAATCATGAGTTTCCGTGCTTTCCGCGCATTTCATTCATTTCAGCGATAAACAGACACATGATTCAAATCATTATTTTTCATCTAAACAAAACAAATATCATATTAGCATACTTATTCATACAAATCGGCAGCCATATGACCACGCAAGAATAAAATTTTCTAACTTTCAAGTTCTAACACGAAAACCTTGAATTCTTTTGTTTTTTGAAACTTTTCGGTCATTGCAGAAATATGCAAAAATATTATTTAATCCAATATTTTTCATCAAAACAAATTAAAAACCAGTTTAGAATACAACCAAGTGCAAATCGCCCCCCCCCCCCCCCCCCCCCCCCATGATGTTTATGCATAAAAATTGTGATTTTAAGTTATAGAATTCACCTTTGGAGAAATCTTACGGAAAAAATTGTGTTTACGGTAGAAAATAATTTTTCTCTCCCAAAAATTCACTCAAACAGAATTGAATCTGTAAAAATTAGTAATCAAATAGTTCAAAATAATTTTCCCATAATTTATTTTATAGAAATCAGTTTAGAAATTGAAAGAGAAGAAAAACTTATGATTACGGTCAAGAAATCGCAAAACTGAAAGGAGTTTTCTTAATTTCAGTAGAGAGAATTATTTTGGGAGAATTATTTTGTGAAAATACTGGAATAACAGAGTGTGGCTGCTGTCTAAACTGATGGGGGCTGAAATTTTGCTTATATATTAGGGTTTGGGGTGCAATTTCCAAGTTTGCCCTTAATGAGCTAGGTTAGGAGTGTTTTTGTGTAGTGGACTTTTGGGTATTTGAGCGTTTTAATTAATTTAGGGCTAATTATAGATAATTAAAAATACAATATTTTTCTTATTATTTTCATTAAAATTTTCCCAAAAACTTTTATTTAAAAATATTTTAAAAATACTTATAAAATTATTTTATGCTTAAAAATCGACTTTTTACATGAAAATTTATTTTACGAAAAATAAATTTTTCATGCTAATGCATTTTATTCAAATCATTTATTTCACAATAATAATTCATATTAGGCATATTAAAATTAATTTAACATGCCTCAAACTCATAAATCACATCACACATGAATTTTCATACAGTCACACAATTTATCACAATAAGCCTAAATTCAAATAATTTATCACTAAAACTCCTAGGGTAGATGTGGGTTGTTATAGTACAACATCTCTAATAGCCATTAAATTCATTTGAGGTGCTAGAGGAGCAAAAGGAGTTGGAGGATATTGAGCAACCACTATACCAGGTAGGTGAACTCTTACTCCCGCCCTTTAGTTGCCCCCTGAGCTTGAGGCTTGTGCATATGTTATTTCATCCCTAGTGTATGCTACAGGATTGGTCCTTGGGGTGGTATACCCTTGGAATTGTTGTGGTACTTATTACAGAAGCAATGGTTGTGGTACTGATTAAGTAGGCCTACTATTGAAAGGGTAGCCAGCGTTGATGGTAACTTTTGACAAATCTTGAGTCTCCTTGATTTGTTGTGGTGCAGGTTGGTGTTCCACTAGAGGTACACCATCAGACTCCATAAAATTCAGGGGTTCTTCATAAACTTTTCAGGTAGACTAGTTGAGATTAGAAGCAAACACACCAGAGGTAAAAGTTTGCCTAAATGCCATTTGCTCCAAAAGAGTTTTAATGTCAGCCATGATTTTTCACATGAGAGACATGTTTTTGTCCATGGAATCTAGATGTCCATCAATGCCTTGAGAAATATAAAGTCATAGATCAGTTGTTTTCTTTGGGATATCACTAGCGCGTAAGGGACTATGACTCTTCTCAATTTACAATTATTTGAGGTATGTATCCAAGCACTACTATTGCAACCACTTCATTTGTATCCTTAGATACAGTTAGTTCAATATTTTATTTATCCTTACTATTCTTTCTTGGTGCCATTGCATGATAGGTCCATCAAGCGTGCCATGTTGTCGACAAAAAATTTTGTTAGTGCCCTTCTTTGGTTGAAATTGATTCTGAGCGTGCCAGAGTCTCTTGGGGAGTCTCACCCATACCTAACTTCTATTCAAATGATTGTGTAAGAGACAAAGGGTCAGTAGCTTCTTAAAGAACTTAGATTTAATGATGCAGTTTCACCAATTCTCAAGTAAGGAACTAAGAGAAAATATGAATTTATAACTTTTTGATTTATATTACTGCACTATGAAGTGCATTGAATACAAGAATTTTTGAAATGTAAATTGCAAGTATAGTAAAAGTAAAAGAAAGCCACAGAGGCTTGGACAATTTGACTATGTAAAGTAAAAGCTATAAAAGTTTGAAAATTGATTATTGTTGTTGATTGGTTGATTGATTGTCGATTGTTTGTTGTTGGTTCCTTCGTAGAGTCTTGGTGTATTTATATTGTTGGCAGGTAACCAGCTCCTAAATTTTAGCTCCATTTATCCATCAAGTCACTATCTTGTTCTTTTACCTCAAGCTAGACTTAGCCTTGTGTTATGTGCTAGCGGCAATGATTTTCACTCTTAGTCTATTAGTCCCAGCACTTTACACTTCATTTTTTCTTTTAGAAGTCTCCAAATTTTATTCAAATTTTGACTTGTTCTTCCCAAAAGTCTACTGAGTACTCTATGGGCTCTAAATTCTCACTTTAAAGGCCCAAATTAATTAACCATTATTCAGCTCAATAAATGCATAGCTGTGAGGCTTTGTCCAAGCACCGATCCGATCAGCTAAGTGGAATCAAAATGCTCATTTAAGTTTGAACTCATGATGGAACTCTTGGATTCAGATTGATTGAATTTTGAAAAGAGTCGCCACCTTAATTTTATTTTATTTGGGAAAAGATTAAGGGAAAAACCAAATTGACTCCAATTAATATGCCAAAGGAAAAGATCACTAGCCTCAAAAACCAAAGAGGATTCGGGGACTAAGTTTTTGATTTATTTAGAAAAATGATTAGTTTGGCAAATTTAGTCTAAAATGACTTAAAATAAATTTTATGAATAGTTTACATAATGCATGAATAATTATAAAATGTATGAATAAGCAAATAAATAAACATCCATTCAAAGCAGTAAAGCAAATAAAGGAATTAACTTTACAATTTGAAACCAAAATAGGGGATACTTCCTCTAGCCCTTATGGGTTCTAAGGAAGTTACACATTCCCCAAAATAATTCTAAAGCAATTACTAAAGGAAAATAATGCAAAAGAAAGTCAAAATCAATATTATAATAAAGAAAACAAACTAAAAGCAAATATCACAAAGAAAAGAACTAATTCATAAAGTGACATACAAGAGAAAAGTTATATTTTATTTAAATTGGATTTGATGCTTTAAATAAGTAAGCCTATGTATCCCTTTGAATGGGAATCAAAATCTACGTAGTTCGCCCTTCTTGCAAAGGGGTTAGCCTAGCCTAGCCATTTTATCATATTTCAGTTCATTGATCAAAAGGTAAGTCGATTGATTAGATCAGATTGATTGATTATCAAGTTGTTAATTAGGTCAGGTTTTAATTAACAAGTTGATGCAACAATTCAAATTATTTACCTGGTTGACTAAATCATATTCTAATCAACTTGCCTCAAAATAATGAAAGAAAAGATAAAACATGCAAAGCAAAGGAATTAATGAAAAGAACAAACTAAACGATCCTAAAAAATAACAAGACAAACAAAATAAATATAAAGCAGAAGAAACACTAAAACAAGAAAAAAAAAACAAAACAAAACATGAAAATAAGAAAATAAAAAAATAAAAAAAGAAATAAATACCTTACGAGAACGAGGCTTAGGGATGTAGGGTAGATGAAGCGGATGACCATATCGCAATTCCACCTTTTCGGCTCAGCGGAGCAACAACCTTAGAATAGAGACTCGGACGATGTTATTGGGACCTCCTCGGACTGATTTGAAGAGAGCTACCTCGAAGTGACCACCCTAATAAAACCAAATAAAAATAAAATCTTACCTTTCGAACCAAACTTTAAAAATATAGATTGCTTTGAAATCAATTAGTTTGATTAACCAATTCTGAGTGTGGAAATGAGGTAAGAGGGTGTTGCTTTTATAGGAAGAGAATTGGGAGCATAAATGGCAAACTTTCAATGTAGGATTCGTTTCCCAATGCACAAAACCTCACAAGGAGCTTCGGGAACCACACAAAAGGCATGTGAGCACAGGGTAAATGCACAGGGTCTGTGCGATCACGAACCACCCAGTGCAGTCCCTATTGCCCGTGCACCCCCTTTTTACTCCATTCTGACCTGTTTCAGATATGATTTAAGTCTGGTTTGATTATATGGGTTAGTAATAAACTACCGGTTGTTTACTTGTGCAAATTTGAGGGTTCACAACTGTCCCCTCATCAGAATTGGCCTATTGGGAAGGCAATTCTGATGATAGTGAACCTAGGGAAAATGGTGCCATGTCAGATTCTGGGCTTATGTGTTCTTTCCAAATCCTTTGGGAGGAGAACCCATAAGATAAATGAAGTTTTGTCCATGGCTATCGGTCTAACCTTGATGTTGGATGCAATAATGATTTTGGTGAATTTCAATTAAGGCTATCTATGCGGCCCTAATGTTGAAGGTAAAGTTGATTTGGGTAACTATCAATCAAGGCTATCTGTTCGGCCTTAATGTTAAAAGTAGAGTTGATTTGGTGAAATCTCAATTAAGGTTATCTGTCCGGTCTTAATGTCAAAAGAAGAGATAGATATTAGGGAAAATTCTCAATTAAGGCTATTTGTTCAGCCTTGATGTTCAGAGATAATGATGATTTGGGGAAAATCTAGAAGAAGTAATAGTTTTGGTTTGTTTGACGGTCCAGCTTGATGCTCAGTGAATTTTGAGACATTTTTTGTTTGATTTGGATGGTTTTCTATTTTTCAAGGAATTTTTGATTTTCTGTTATTTCTATCACAATAGAAGCATCCTAAGTATGATCAAAGAGAGCAGGGTATCTGAAGAAAGAGAAAAATATTGCGAGCACACTAGAACTAACAGCATTGAATTCTGACTTGAAATAAGTTTAAAATCGCGTCCTTAGTGATCTGGCAGTGGGAGTTCACTGTGCAAGTGGACCCCCTATATAAAGAGGTAACTACTTCTTACATTTTTACTTTTTCTCATTTTTAACATTTTCACTCTCTCTCTAACTTTCTTTTCTCTCAATTCTCTCTAACTTCTCTCTAACATTTCTTTTCTTTGCCTTTTTTTTTATCTCTCTTTTTTTATATGGCTTCCCTATCTAGTAGCCGCCACACCTAAAGCTACTACGCCCCCCGAGAGAACACCCAGCTTGACAATCTACTTTAAGAGTCAGAGCATCATATGTCTTGGACTCACGCCATGGAGCTATTTATATTTCTCTCTGTCTCTTTTTTCTTTTACAAAGTAGTTTGCATAAAAAAAGAAAATACATATATTTAATTTAGATAGCAAAATTTAAATGAAAATTGGTACTAATAGTAATAGTGATGACCTTTTTTGTTTTTTTTTACAAAATAAGGATGTGAGCTTTAGGCCGAGAGGGGGATGGTCAAACCTATTAGTTGTGGATACCTTCTTAGAGACATAGCCCCAGGTTAGGGATCTGATTAAGCCGTCAGGGCTACTTGGCTTCCTTTCATTAGATTATTCTCATGAGGGTAACGTACCATTACTGCAAGCTCAGGCAGAGAGGTGGTGGGATACCACTGACACTTTCCATTTCCCTTATGGGGAGATGATGATGACTACACTAAACCTGATAATGCTGACAAGGCTACATTTTTGTCGATGATCCTTAAAGTTCTATGCCAAGTGGCACAGGCTACCTAAAGGGAGATTGGAGGCACTACTAGTTGTGGCTCCATTATGAGGCCACATCCATCTTTCCTGGGTCTGGCTTTGGGATCACATCAACTTCATCATTTATGCTAGAGTCCAAGCCACCGATGAGCAGGTTGCCTGCCTCGCTATGCTGATGATACTCAGCCGCTCATTTGTTCACACAAGGGATAGACCTCAATATCCTTCGCTCATTAGAGGATCTGATGATCAATGGTGAGTTTGATTGGGGAGGATCAATGGTTTGTGCTATGTATAGGGAGATGTCTAATCTCTCCTAAGGGATCTTCGCTGGTCTGCATGGGAGTTCCATTATTTGGTAGGTATACTTTGATTTCTTTATTTTATCACACATTTACCCCCTATTTGATTGTCTGATTAACTGTTGTCTAATTTGTAGTATTGAGCTTACGAGTACTTCCCCTCCTTATCTCCCCTTTTAAAGGATGCTACTGCAAGCCATATTCCAAATGGTCATATCTGAAGATCAGAGAATAGAGGTAAATATGAGCGATTGAGCTTCCATGAGATCAAAGCTTACTTCTCTCAGCTTAATGTATCCCAGGTATGGATCATTTTACACCTATTTATGTTTTTCACTACTTTCCATGATTCACCTCTTATATCCTTGCAAGTCCAATATAGGACTTTTGTGTTAAGGATGATGCTTCTAACAGAGAGGATGCAGTTGAGCCTAGCTTTATCTTCTATTCGTCTTCTGTTGCATTTTTATTCAACCAGATGTTCTATCTAGGAGAGAGGGTTCATGCATAGATTACTGGAGAGAGGATTGTTCCTATTGATCCTCCTATTGAGATGCGATATGGAGTCTGCATTCGAGATCAGGATGTACTGGCTGTAGGGCTTCTGATAGAACCTTTACTAGATCTTAAGGCTGACTATGATGCTTTCTGCCATCGTAGGCTAATGCCAAAGGTACCTTTCCATGATAGACCTACTCAACCTAGACAAGCAGCTAGTCTTGCTCATGCACCATGAGAGAAAGAGGGGGTGCTAGTACAGGCACTTGTCCGAGTACCCGTGCAAGACCCAGTAGAGCTTTTCCTCAGTATCTCTGGGCTACTAAGGATTTGGACTACTTCTCTCGAGATCCTAGGATAGTTAGATATGATATTCCTGATACTCTGCCGTCAGGATACCCACCATTCCCGAATGACATTGCTGAGATCTGTAAAAATGCATCTGCATGCCTAAATGGTTATATCCCTTTGTATCTGACTCTTTTCTACTTTCCGCAGGTTCTGGTGGACTGGGCCTGACATAACTATAAGATGGTTGGTAGACTGAGATCAATACAATCCTCAACCCTATCTCTAGGAGGATTATCTAATGGCGATGATAGGTCTCCACCATAAATGAGGAGGCAAAGGGGTGGCAGAGATTAGCCTTGTTTCCATACCTGTTTTCCTATTATGCATTTATGACTTATGTATGCAGATGTCGTGTATGCATATATGGATGTATGTATATATGCATTTAGAACATGATATCCTTTTGACCTTTTATGAGATGATTATGCTATGAGATGACATGCTTTGTTTGGGATTTATGTATGCTTATGGATGCAAAATGCATGATAGGGCCCCCTTCAATTGTTTTACTCCTTTCTTTGACTCTTTTCTACCATTTTTCTCTCTTTTCTTACTAAGAATTACATGACAGACTATATCGGGGGCAAAAAAGAGGTTTAGGTTGGTGTGTGAAGCTATGCAAAACCACAAAAAGCCTATGCAAAACCCTACAGAGTGGAACCATACAGAGCTATGCAGTACTGCATACGGCCTATATAGTTTTGCATAGATACTGTGCGGTCACCGCACACTTTCTCTGCAGTTTCGTAGAGACTTTATGCAGTTTTGATAGTGAGATTCCATCTTTTAGCCATTTTTCTTCTATAAATAAGCCCCTTTGGTGCCCAAAACTTCACTTTAACTTTTCTTTGACCTTTGGTAAGCTTTTCTCTTAATTTTTCTTTCTTTTTTGCTCCTTTTTTTTTTCTCTCTTTCTTCTTTTTTTATCTTTTTCTTTTATTATTTTTCCTTTCTCTTTTTTCTTTCTTTGCCATGGAGCCCTACTTCAATCACTCTATGCATTTATAGACTAAGAACCTTGAATAAGTGGAGCAAATCAATCTAGGGAGGTTTAGGATCAGTGCCATACCAACCCTGAGGGGTGTGAGGATTGATTGAGATTTCTTGAGAGCCTGTTTGAAATTTTAGGATCCTGATGTTCATGTGTTCAGGTTTGGGACAAGTATGGAAGAGATGTGCTCTACTTTTGAGGAGTTTAGTGTACTCTTAGGGTCTGATCCCGAGGCAAATTTGGCTACTCCAGTTGAAAGGGTAGGTTATTTTAACTCTTTCTAAAGGCTTTTAAGATTAGATGTGGCAACTGCTAGCCCTGTGATTATGGGGGATTAGGTTGATCTTACTGCTGTGATCGCTGAGTTCCTTAACCCTAAGGATTTTGAGGATGATGTTTAGTAAGATCATCGTATGTGAGCCCTATCTTTTTATTTGGCTTCAGGCTTTCTATTTATAAGTCCTGTGGGTTGGGAAGATATTAGGATAACAGAGTTAGTGAGACAAATGAAAGATGGATGCTCGATTGCTGCAATTGTCCTGGCTAAGACCATTCTTAGTTTGGATCGAGCATATAGCAGTGATGGGTCATGGTCTGTGAGCCCAATTACTCTACATGTATGTTTTTGAACTTTCCTTCCTGTACTCTTCTTTCCTTTTACTCATTTTCACATAATCATATTCCAAAACATATATGGCTTAGGGATCATTTAAAGGTGGTTGCTCCTCCTACTCGAAGGGATTACTCAACCTCTTGGTATAGGTCACGAAAGATAGTTCTCAAATTTAGCTCAGAGAGGGAGTGGATCTCATGGTTACTTAAGTTGGATTCAAAGGAGCTGCTATAGTTTTGCCCTTGGTACAAGATCAAGAAATTCATGATCATGAGCTTTGGTTATCAGATGGTCTATCTTCTGGGGTTGCATATGGTAACCTTTTATTAGGGGACGCGGGTTATGAGACAAATGGGTAATGCATAAGGAGTGCCCCCTAACAGTGCTTTGTTCCAATCTACTCTTATTACACCCACTGTGGGTAGGGCTATTATGAATGGCTGGATGAGAGGCTTTCATACTATTCTCCCATCTCATAGGTTTGACAGGCTGGAGGAGTATAACTTGTGGTGGATTGTTATGTTTTAACCTATAGAGAAAAAGAGGAGGGTGGCACTACTACATGAGATCGAGGATGAAGAGGTTACAGAAGAGACTGCTCCTGAGATGGATAATCCAAAGAGGAAGAAGAAAATGGCTTAGACTTTTAGGACTTTAGGACTTAGGGCTTTAAATATAGACGTGGATAGTAGATTTGTCATTTTTGGATCTTGTGTTTACACTGATTTTATTCTTTAATACATCATTTATTTGCTCTTACTTTTGCCTAAGCCGCCCTTTCAAGTTTTCAACCTAGCGAGCATTTTTTCTTTTCTTTTTTATTATAATTTTTTATTTTTATTATTTTTTTTTTTTTTTTTTTTTTTTGCAAGCAAAGAACCAAATGATGGAAGCACAAAATGGTAATTTTTATTAAAAAAATGGACCGTAACCACATCAACCTGCCTACATATCTCCTTACATATTTTAAATGTAGACTAATTAGCAAATATTTTGGAGAATCAGGTCCACATAGTTTTAATTACATGATGTATGAAAAATAAAAAACTGACATTAACATAAAATAATGCTTAAGTTTATCCAAGTTGCATGGATTGGCGAACTCCACCCCTTCTAGATCCATGAGAATAGCTACTCCACCTAATAGGATCTTTTTGAATATATAAGGCCTAGCCCAATTTGGTTTGAATTTTTCCTTAGGATCATGCATGGGAGCTCTAATTTCTTTCAAAACCAAATTTCCTTCTTCCAAGTCTCTGCTTCTGACTCTTTTGTTGAAATGCCTTAATATCTTCTACTAATAACCTTGACTCTGCTATAACGCATCTATTCTCTTTTCATCAATAGTGTTAAGTTGATCATGGTAACCCTTTATCCATTTTTTTTCTTCTAACTGACTTTCTCTCGTGATTCTGGCTGATCTAATTTCAACCTCAATTGGCAAAACAGCTTCCATACTATATACTAATGAGTAAGGGGTTGCACCTGTTGGGGTACGGATGGAAGTGTGGTATCCCTATAAAGCAAATGGGAGCTGTTGATGCCAATTCTTGTGATTATCAGTCATCTTCTGTAAGAGGGTTTTTAGTGTCTTATTGGCTGCTTCAACTGTGCCATTGGTTTGAGGCTGGTAGGCAGAAGATCTATGATATTGGATCTTTTCTTTCTTCGATAATTTGACCACTTCTTTCTAAAAATGTGACCCATTATCTGTGATGACTTCAAAAGGAACTCCAAACCGATAAAGGATGTTAGTTCGGATAAATTGGGCTACTCTTTTGGAATCCAACACTTGGTAAGGAGTAGCCTCAAACCACTTTGAGAAATAGTCAATCGCGACTAAGATGTATTCATGTCCAGCGAGAGATTTAAGGCTTATCCTCCCGATGATATCAATACCCCAAGTTGCAAAAGGCCAAGGATTTGCGATCGGGTTGAGTGGAATAGGAGGTTGCTTTTGGAGTTTTGCATAAATCTAGCATTTATGGCACCTTTGCACAAATTTGGCATAGTCTTCATTCATAGTCAACTAGAAATTATCCAAATTCATTATCTTCTGAGCCAATGCAACCCCATTCATATGAGGACCTTCTTCACTGCCATGGACCCATTCCATGATCTTCTGAGCTTCATTCTCAGTTACACACCTCAAGTGTATATTGTCCTATGCTCTTTTGTAAAAGACATCCCCTTTGGGATAAAATTCCTAGCTAGCTGCCTCAGAGTTCTTCTTTCTGATTTGGTCACCCCTTTTAGATATTTGTCATTTTGCAGGTAGTTGAAGATATCCCAAAACCAAGGTTTCTGGTCAACCAAATGAATGTACATACATATGGTGTGATAACTGGGTTCCCTTTTTACCTCAATCACTATAGGTCTGATTATCTCTCCATCACTCATATCCAACATTGATGCAAGAGTGGCTAAAGCATCTACAAACTAATTTTTAGCCCTAGGCAAATAATGGGAAGATAACTCATGAAAGTTCTCTGCAAGATCCTCCAAGTGCTTATGATAAGGAACCAAAAGTTCCTCTCATATCTTTCATTTACCCAAAGCTTAAGACACAATCGGATTTGAATCCCCATAGACCTCCAAATAGTCAATTTTGAGGTTTACAACAACTTCTAACCTAGTAATGCAGGCTTCATATTCAGCTTCATTATTTGTTACTTCAAAAGCTAGCTTAACAGCCATGGGCAAACTTTCTCCCTTTGGGGTAACCATGACAATCCCAGCACCATAACCCTTGTTATTTGTTGCACCATCAAAGAAAAGCTTCCAAACTTTAGGTTTTAGCTCTATAATATCCTCATCAGGAAATTCTGGTTCAGACCATTTGTCGTCTATAGGAGCTGCAACTAAATGATTAGCTATTACACTTCCCTTCATAACTTTCCTCTAGACATACTTCAAATCATACACTACTAGAATAGCCATCCATCTCGCCATCTTACTATCAAGAACAAGCCTCTCCATATGGAATTTCAAGGGGCTCTTGTCAGCAAGTACATGAGTGGTATAAGAGCTAAGGTAATGTTAGAGTTTATGGCAAACCTATACCAAAGCAAGGCATAGCTTTTCGATTTGGTTGTAATTAAGTTCATTAGCAAGCAGTCGTATGGGCGAGCAGTCGCTTGCTTAGGTAGTAGATGGCATTTTCTTTGTGTGAGTCCAGGGCATTTTGAGCAAGCATTGCCCCTACAGCCTCTTGAGTGACAGAGAGATACAGGAGTAATGGCTTGCTTGGTCTAAGTGGTTATAGGATAGGGGGGTTCAGGAGATATTCTTTGATTGCTTCAAAGGCTTTTTAGCAATCATCGTTCCATTGCTTAGAGGCCTCTTTCTTCAATAACTTGAATATAGGTCCACATACATTAGCCAATTGAGAGATGAATCGACTAAGGTATTAGAGTCATCCCAAGAAACCTCTGATCTCCTTCTCTGTCTTAAGAGGTGGCATTTCTAAAATTGCCTTTGATTTGGCTGGATTAACCTCAATCCCTCTTTTACTAATCATGTACCCAAGGAAAACCCCTGATGATGCACCAAAGAGGCATTTTGTTGGGTTCAACTTCAGGTTGTACTAGTGAAGTCTAAAGAAGAATAGCCTTAATGCTTCTAAATGCCCTTCAGCTGTCTTAGATTTTATCACCATGTCATCCACATACACTTCAATGTCTTTGTGAATCATGTCATAGAAGATAGTGGTAGCCATCCTTTGATAAGTTACGTTGACATTCTTTAACCCAAATGGCATTACCTTATAGCAATATGTTCCCTATTCAGTCACAAAAGTGGTTTTCTCGGATTTGGTTATAACCGACGTATAGATTAGTCAAAGAGACTATTTCAAACCCTGTCATCCGATCAACCAATAGGTCAATATGAGGTAGTGGAAAATCATCCTTAGGGCAAGCTTTGTTCAGATCTCAGTAGTCAACACACATTTGCACTTTACCATCTTTCTTTGGAACTAGAACAATATTGGCTAACCATGAAGGGTATGTGATCGACTCTATGAATCCATTATTCAGTTGCTTGCTGATCTCTTCTTTAATTGGCAATGACCATTCTGTCTTTAGCCTTCACAACTTCTACTTGACAGGCTTCATATGTTCATAGGTGGGGATCTTATGCACTGCTATGCTTGGGTCTATGCTAGTTATGTCCTTAGGGGTCCATGTAAAGCAGTCAATAAACTCTTAGATCAACTTGACAATGTCATCCCTGTTATAACATGCAGATGTAATGAATGTAGTTTTGGGATTCTCATTGGTGCCAGTATTGATTAGTTCTTTGCTCGCATCATTTTTTATTTCATTTATCTCTTTTTTTTATGTATTATTCAAATTGGATAAAGCATTTAGTGAAACAGAAGACATAGGATCATTAGAAGAAAACTCAAATTTCTTATTGCCAATGAAAAAACCGTTGTCCACAGTTACATCAAAATTGAAAGAATGATTATTTACAAACTCGAGATAAGAAAATGAAGAAAAATACTCAAGAGACTCTAGCTCAGACTCTAGGTCAGACTGAGACTCTGATGAGGATTCTGATGGGAACTCTGACTGGCCACCTCCTCCTTCATAGTACCAGTTGTCAAGTTGGGTTTGGGTTGATTAGATCAAATGAGTGGGATGTATATCTTATTCTACTCTAATCATAAGGACCTGCTCAAAGAGAGTGGCCTCCATATTTTCCTTCCCAATCCTGCTCCAAAATGAAAACTAGCTCACAATCCTCCATGCTCAACCTGACATTAAAGAATATTAAACATCCTAGTATCAGTTTCTTAGAAATAGGACAGACCCGTAATTCAGGAAAACCACAATAAGGAAAATCTTCACCTTCTTTCACAAAGTAGCCATTTAGAGTTTTAAAATAGGGGCGCATAGGCCAATCATAGGACTCACCTCTTTTTAGGGCTTTCACTCTCTCCTTGCCCCTTTTTTCCATTTCAGCTAGGTCTTCTTCAGTGGGTTCATAGCCAAGCCCAAAAGGTGGAGTGGCTATGGGATACTCCTTGAAACTACTCATTCCTTGCTGGCCCTTGCCTAAACCCAATCCAAGAAAGTAATTCATATTCCTCATCATGTTAGCAACAGTAATATTACCATAAGGATCAAAATCAAAAGGAACATATTCTTTACCTCCCTCTACTTTAATGAACTAGATGGTGTCGAAAGAGAACCCAATGAGTGGCAACAAAACTTGTTCAGGTTGAATTTTTAGTATGGGCACAGGGTTTGGGGTCTCACTCCTCCTATGTCCATCCCCCTTGATGGTTACAACAAAAATTCCATGAGGGAACTTGAGCTTCTGATGCAAATATGAAGGGATGGCTTTAGCTTGATGAATCCAAGGCCTTCCAAGGAGGAGATTAAAGCATGCTGGAACATCAATAATTTGAAAAGGGATGGAAGCAGTGAATGGGCCAATGGTGACATCCAAAGTAGCTACTCTTAACACCTTTCTTTTAGCATTGTCATAAGCCCTTACGATTTGATCAAAAAGTGTAAAGTCTGAGGCTTCCAATCCCAAGCAGCTAGCTACTTTTAGTGGGCACACATTCAAGGCTGACCCATTATCTACTAGTACCATCGAGACAGTCTTACCACTAGTTAGGACTATTATGTAAAGAGCATGGTTATGGCTTGGCCCCCCTTTAGGCAAATCATGATCGGTGAAAGAGATGCTAATAACTCTAGTGGCACTGGTGAGTGAGGCTACCAGGGTTTCGGGGGTGATATCTATTAAAGCTTAGCATTTATTCAAGGCCTTGCAAAGAGCTTGGCGATGAGGCTAGGATGACTGGATTAGTCTCCAAATAGATATGTTGGCCTAGGTCTTTTTGAGTTGTTTAAGGATGGGGTCTTCGTCAAGTTCAAAACTCCCTTTAAATTTTTCAGCTGTAGGTGGAATAGGTTGTACTAGTGGTTGGTTGGTTTGAGGGGCTGGTGTCCAGTGAACTCTATCGCTTCAAGTTATAGCATCTATTTCCTCAAGCAAATCGCTCAAATCAAGCACATAACAAAAATCAGAAGCTGATCGAATCAGAGAGATAGGATCAACTTCAGAGTCAAAAGTGGTGATGAAGTTGACTTTGTGGTTTGGAAGTGGATTGGTGGTGATGTTGGGATTGTCTTTTGGTGGAATTATTCACCACTATCAATTAAGTCTTGAATTTTATGTTTCAAGGCTCTGCAAGCATTAGTCTTGTGCCCAACTCCTTGATGATACTCACAGTATTCATTGGGATTGTAGTATTTGGGTAATGGATTTGGAGGTGCTTTGGGTTTTAGAGGCTTTATCATTTTTGCTTCCAGTGCTTTCTTGTAGACTATAACCAATGGGACCCCAAGATTAGTAAAGGTCCTCATTTCTAGTTTCAGTGGCTAGTGGTGTGAAATGGTTTGCTAGTGGTGAGAAATGGTTGATACCTCACCCTCCCCCTCCCCCCCCGCCCCTCTTTGACTTGTTGAGGAGGTAACATTGGATTGGTATGGCATGTTTTTCTTGTATCTAGGGTTAGAGGATTCATCTTTAATGTGACCACTTTGGATTAAATCCTCTATCTTGGAAGCAGTGGAAATAAAGGCTTTAAAGTCTGGTAGGTATTGGGTTAAGAGATGGTTCTGGTAAACTAGGAGAAGGTTTACAATCTGAGTAGCCTTAGTCCTCTACCTCGTAAGGAATGTGGAGAAGGACTCCTTGGGAAGCTGCTTAATTGTCTATAGATCCCTTCTTATTATATCCACCTCAACATTGTAATAGTACTGCTTGACAAATGCATTGCATATATCATCTCAAGTTCTTTTCTAATTTGGGTTAAGGTCAAATAACCACTTCATTAGAGTTCCAGTAAGGGATTGTTGAAATAACTGAGCCAAAAGTTCATCATCCACTCCAAATGGCTTCATCGCCCCCATATACATTTTTAGGGGAGTTTTGGGGCAAGTGGTCCTGTCGAATCTATCAAGGTTTGGCATTTTAAACTTGGGTGGAAATCTAGCATTGGGAAAGAGGGTCAAGTCACTGACATCAACCAAGTTATCATGCCTCTTCAGATTCTTAATGGTCTTCTCTAAGACTTCAAATTTCTCCATAAAGGGCTTTAGCTCAGGATGTGAGAAAAGTTCCTTCCCTTGAAAAGGATTCACGAGGGAGGAAGTAGCAGTGTGAGCAAAAATATGTATGGGTTGTGATGAGATATTGGGATTTTGCATGGGTAGGGTGGTGATATTTGGCATTTGGATGGGTGGTGCATCAGCCATTACTTTTCCTCTATCATTCAGGTCAATAGTTGTTTTAGAGGCGAAGGTAGTGTTTGTGGGGATTTGTGTCAGGCCATAGGTTGTATGACTTGGGTTCAAGGTAGGTGAGGTCACAGCTGGATTAATGGAGACTTGGCCAATCATACTTTGGACCTCTTCAAGGATAGACCATCTTTGTTCTTGAAACTGGGCTTTTTGAGCTTTGAGAGCAGCCTGAAAATTTCTCTCTATAGTTGCAAGTTACTTCTCTTGTCTTACTAGAAGGCTAGTCATGAATGCTTCCATTTGAGAGGTCTCTTCCTTTTGATGAGTCACAGTTGGTCAGTGCCAATGGGAAGATTGCTGGTTTCTTCAGCCATCTTAGATACCTTACAAGGGTCAAACAGAAAAGGGTAAGTGTTTGTCTTTAAAGATAGGGAAAAAAATCAAGATTCAGGGCGACCACAGATTTTTGAATGATGATGGATTATGGATTTTGGGCTAGCAATTTTTTATTTAGGATGATGGGCTTTTGCACTTTGTTCAAGGTTCTTGAGTTTATACTTGTAAGCATGAATGAAAAGCTATTTCATAGATATACAAATAGGTTTGATTTAGGGTGCATACAACCTATGGTCCAAGTTCTAGATTCATTACATGAAAGGGTAAAGGTGGTTTGGATAGGATACCCATCACACTAGATCAGCGATATACCTAACCACATATGAGTCAAGGAGCCTCGCGTGGGTCCAATAGTACGTGCATGCTCATTACACCTTTGAAAGGATCAAAGGATTCGTCGCGGGGTGGATGATTTCACTATCGACAAATAGACCCAATAGGGGTTACTCACTCGATATTACTTTCTATCCATTGTTTTCCTAAGAAATCTAGGTTGGAAGGCAAGGAGCCAATGCAAATGATATATGAAAGTCATTTCTATATTAAAAGTGCCAAATTCTTATTTAAACCAATTGGTGGTCCTCTTATTTCTTTTATAAAAAGAAGGTATTTTCCCCAGTGAAGTTGCTAGCTAAGAGGCCTCATCTGAGCATCGGTCCGATCCACTAAGTGGAATCGAAATGTTCATTTGGGTTTGAACTCACGATGGAACTCTCGGGTTCAAATTGGTTGATTTTTGAAAAGAGTTACCACCTTAATTTTATTTTATTTGGAAAAACCCAAATTGACGCTAATTAATATCCCAAAGGAAAATATCACTAGCCTCGAAAACCAAAGAGAATTCGTGGACTAGGTTTTCGGTTTATTTAGAAAAATGATTAGTTTGGCAAATTTAGTATAAAATGACTTAAAATAAATTTCATGAATAGTTTACATAATGCATAAATAATTATAAAATGTATGAATAAGCAAATAAATAAATATCCATTCAAAGCAATAAAGCAAATAAAGGAATTAACTTTACAATTCGAAACCTAAATAGGGGATACTTCCTCTAGCCCTTATGGGTTATAAGGAAGTCACATTCTCCAAAATAATTCTAAAGCAATTACTAAAGGAAAATACTACAAAAGAAAGTCAAAATCAATATTATAATAAAGAAAATAAACTAAAAGCAAATATCACAAAGAAAAGAACTGATTCATAAAGTAACATACAAGAGAAAGGTTATATTTTATTTAAATTGGATTTGATGCTTTAAACAAACAAGCCTACGTATCCCTTTGAATGAGAATTAAAATCTACGTAGTTCGCCCTTCTTGCGAAGGGGTTAGTCTAGCGTAGCCATTGTAACATGTTTCAGTTCATTGATCGAAAGGTGAGTTGATTGATTAAATCAGATAGATTGATTACCAAGTTGTTAATTAGGTCAAGTTTTAATTAACAAGTCGATGCTACAATTCAAATTATTTACCTAGTTGACTAAATTAGATTCTAATCAATATGCCTCAAAATAATGAAAGAAAAGATAAAACATGCAAAGCAAAAGAATTAATGAAAAGAACAAACTAAACAATCCTAAAAAATAACAAGACAAACAAAACAAATATAAATTAGAAGAAACACTAAAACCAAAAAAAAAAAGAAACACGAAAACAAGAAAAGAAAAAAAGAAAAAAAGAAAAAAAGAAATAAATACCTTACGAGAATGAGGCTTGGGGATGTAGGGCGAAGGAAGCAGACAACCAGATTGGAATTTCACCTTTTCGGCTTGGCAAAATGACAACCTTAGAACAGAGACTCAGACAACGTTATTGTGACCTCCTCAAACTAATTTGAGGAGAGCTTCCTCGAAATGACCACCCTAATAAAACCAAATAAAAATAAAATCTTAAACTAAAATGTTTGTTCCTTTCATACCAAACCTTAAAAATATCGATTGCTTTGAAATCAATTAGTTTGATTAAGAATTCTAAGTGCGAGAATGAGGTAGGAGGGTGTTGCTTTTATAGGGAGAGAGTTGGGAGCAGAAATGCAAACTTTCAATATGGGATTCGCTTCCCAATGCACAAAACTGCACAGGGAGCTTCGGGAATCACACAGAAGGCATGTGAGCACAAGGTAACCACATAGGACTTGTGCAGTACTGCACAGGACCTATACAGTTCCACACAGACTCTGTACTATTCTGCATAGGGTCTGTGCAGTCATAGACTGCCCTGTGCAGTCCCTATGGCCCCTGCACCCCCTTTTTACTCCGTTCTGAACTATTTCAAATTTGATTTAAGTCCAGTTTAATTTTATGGGTTCGTAATTGAGTACTAGTTGTCTGAAGGTGCAAATTTGAGAGTTCACAACAACCCACTACTATTATGGTTGCAACAAGTTCTTTCTTCTTTTTTTTAATAAATATTCTTTGAATGTAAATTGATTTCTAAAAATCATTATTTAAATACCAATATATGTAAATTTATTTCCTCACAATAAATTTCACCAAATATTATTTTAAAATATTCAAATTAAATAAAAAAATTTAGTGTATTACAGCATACTTCTGATACCTAAACACATTGCTAACCTCTGTATTAGGTAATGTTCTACCATTGACATTAACTTGACCTTTTGCAAGTTTGAACATGTAATATCTTGATCTGTGACAAAGCATTCATGTATTCTCCTTTCGCATTCAAATAACAGTACTTTCATATATAAACATATTTCTCCTCAATAAACTTAATGATCGGCAATATACTATTAGAGCTCCAAAAGCATGTAAATCTTCTATCAATTTGCTTTATTCTTCCACTTGAAAATGCCTCATGTGATGCAAACCAATATAGTACTCTTTTCAATCTATAAATTTTTCATGCTCATAATTATCTTAAAATGAGACATTATCAAAGCAATTTCGTCCATGGTTGATGTTTCAAACTGTCAATTTAAAGTTCGTTACATGTATTAAAATTAGATATTGCAATTAACACATAATATGTGAATGTTTTAAATTTTTTAAAAAATATTAAAAATGTACATTTTATATGCATTTTAATAAATTATATGAAATATAATTTAATGACATTAATTAATTATATTAAATTTTTTAACTTCAGTTAAAGTAATATATATATATATATATATATATATATATATATATATATATATATATATATATATGTATATATATATATATATACATATATATATATATATACATATATATATATATGTACATATATATATATATACATATATATATATATATATATATATATACATATATATATATATATACATATATATACATATATACATATATATACATATATATATATATATATATATACATATATATATATATATATATATATATATATACATATATATATATATATATATATATATATATATATATATATATATATATATATATATATATACACACACTATTTTTCCTTGTTAAAAAAAAATTCCAATATACTATTTATATAATATTATACATTACCAATATTATAATATTAATTATTAACTATTATCTTAATTAATTAAATTATATTAAATTGCATTTTAATTATATAATATTTCTGAAATTTTAATTTTTTTGATAGGTGAAATTTTATTATTAAAAAATTCTAATTGTAAAAGAATATTGATTAAATAATAATTTTACAAAAAATATACATATATAATGATTTGGATGAATATAAAATTAATAAAATTATTATTTGATATAAATAATAATATTCAATATTGTTATTTTTCAGAATTTATTATTTCACTATAATATATTATTTTGAAAAAATTTACCAAATACATTAACAATAAAAATTTATTTTATACAAAATACATATATTATTATTTACAAATATATTAACCATAAAAATTTATTTTATACAAAATATTTTTATTATTATTTAACAAATATTTTTATTTCTCTTGAATTATTATTTCACAAATTTTTTATTTCTCAATAGTTATTAATTAAAAAAATTATGATATAACCTAAATTTAACAAATACAAAATTTTATTACGAACAACTAATTTTTAATATCTAGAACAACCAAATAATAATAATAATAATATTCAAAAAGAATTTTTGTTTAATTATTATTTCAAACATTTTATTTCTCAACAGTTATTACTTAAAAAATTATTGTACAACAAAAATTTTACAAATAAATAATGATTTTTAAATATTCTAACTAACCATAAAAAATAATAATATTCTAATCATAAAAAGAATTAAAAAATTAAAACAAATTACCTTTCCCTAGTAAAATACTATCTTTCACAATGAAAAGTGGAAATTGCTCGATTTAAGAGGGAGGGAGGGTATTGGTTTTAAAGATAAAATAATAAATTCTAGCCATTTGATTATACAATTGGAGGGTTGTGATGAAACTTGAATTTTAAGTTCCCGTTTTGTTCTTCAGTCCACTCTCTCACGCAACAAATAGAATTTATGTGGTGCACAGTTATCCAGATGTTAAACATTCAGCATAATGCCAGCTAGCAAAAAAATCGAAACTTCGACATTCGGTTTATGTGTGGTCTATGACTCCTTATCACACAGTGAAAAGTGCTTTTTTTTTTTTTTTTAACAAATCTGATAGTCTAACTACCGGTTTATAGGTCAACAGCTCCACCATTAGCATATCTTTGTAAATATTTACCAAAACAGTATATTTAGGTAAATAATTTTATAAAATGAGCATGTTATTATAAAAACCCCAATGACATAAGACCATTCAAAACCATGATTATGATCATGGTTATAATTATGAGATTATGAGTATGATTATGAGATGATGGGTAAGATATGATGAGTTATAACTAGTGCATGATGATTTAGGGACTTGCTCATCGCCCGGTGCTACTACTAATAGGGTTAACACTATGTGGCTTAGACCAATGATAGTTAAACCTTATGTATTAGATTTTAAGAGATAGTTATTAGATTTCGAGTGCTAAATAGGGGGATTAGCTCCTCAAATTAGGGTTCAGTATCGTTCCTATATATTAATTCTCATTTTTGGATGATTTTGTGATTATCTATACATTTGGCACTATACATAAGCATGATTATTATTACAATGTTACAGGACACCAGGTTTGTATATTCATCAATATTATTTACTGAGTTAAGGGGCTCACCCATGTCTTCTTATTTTTTAGGTTGCAGATCGAGCCTACACAAGTAAACTCATGTTGAGTATCCCTACCCTCATTCTCCGGCAGTGAAATTTATCTTAATTAATGGTTTATTTATTTTATTATGTATTCTAGATTCCGCAATTATAGTAGACTAGACTTGTGTTTGTATATGTACTCTAAGAATAATAGAGCTTCCTGCATATTGTTGATGAGATTCTCTATTAAATAGGAATTTGATGGTGATGATTAATATTATTGGAGATGATAGTGTTGAGTGGCATTATTGTGATACTGCACAGGTTCTGCTTACAAGTGTGCCATAACACTTATTATATGATAACACCTAGGGGTGTAAACAAGCTGAGTCAAGTGGAGTTTTAGAGTACTTGAACTCGAGTTCAACCCAAAAAATTCAAGCTCGAGCTTGAGCAAAATTAACAACCTCAAGGTTAATTGAGTTGGGTTCAAGCCTAAATGAGTAAAGAGTTAATCGAACAGAATTGAGTCGACATAGTGCCAAGCACAAGCTTGACTCAGCTCGATTAGGTTCAATTAGACTCATTTAGCTTGAATTAGGCTCGACTCTTCTCCTTTAGACTTGATTAGTTATATATATAAAAGGTAGAATAGTAAATACATAAAAGCTCGATTAGGCTTGCAAGTTTGTTGAGCTGAATAATATAGAGTTTGAGCTTGGCTCGTCTAGCCACTCGAGTAACTCTAGCTTGAGTTTGACTCAACTTACATCGAATTGATTCTGAGTAATTTCTAAATCGATCTCGAATAGCTCCTGAATTGGCTTTAACTCACTTACACCCCTAAATAGTATAGTCATATGATTACAATTTTTCTGTTAGCTTGTCAGGTTGACTACAAGTTCTAGAAGCCTTATATTTTTTTTGTGCTCTAGTACTAGTCACACATCCCTAGAATCAAGTTGTGACAACATCTTATTCTTTATTTTATGTAAATTTTATCCCAATTTGAAAATTTTAGATGTAATTCTACCCTAAAGTTAAATTAATAATAACAATAATAATAATAATTTCATATGAATTTACAATGCAAAAGTTAGATTGACCTGAAAATTTATCATACTATACTATCAATTTAATTTTTAAATTTCAAGAAGAATTAATTGAGTTATTCAATTTTGCTAATTTGGTAAAGTAATGATAATCAAATTAATGAGTCAATTAATTAAATTTATAATGTTAAAGGATTCAATTGGCTTGAATCGAAATTTAAAAATTAAATTAATAATATAATATAACAATTTTAAGAATTAATTTATTTTTTAACTCTTTAATTAACAAATTTTTTAATATATATATATATATATATATATATATATATATATATATATATATATATATATATATATATATATATATATATATATATATATATATATATATATAGTTGGTTTAAAATATCTTAACTTTTGCATGTGACATAGTTTGCCATGTGTTTGTATTCTATTGGTCTATATGTTATTTGGTTTAGAATATCTTCGCTTTTGTCATGTGTTTGCATTCTATTGATCCACATGTTATTTATTTTCTTAATTTTGATTTATGTAATTGGTCCTCATGTTATTTATTTCCCTTAATTTTGGTCCATATGGCATATATACTATTTAGATAGTCATAATGGCAGTTAATATTATTTTTATAATTGTAATTACAAATATTTAAAAACGATCATATTTTTATTTTAGTTCTTACCAATTTTCAAACCTAATAAATATATAAATAAATAATAAGAATTTTCATTTAAAAGTATGTATATATATATATATATATATATATATATATATATATATATATATATATATATATATATATATATATATATATATATATATATATATATATATATATATATATATATATATATATGCTTAGGATATTTAGATTTTACCACATAGCATATATTTACCATATGTTATTTTTCTATTGGTCCACATGGCAAATCGACCGTAAATTTTATGTTACACTAATTTATTGTAATTAATTATATTAAATATATTCAAATTGATCATAAATGCACCTTAAATAGTCATTTTAAATTATTCAAATTGGTTATATATTCATCTTTATTAATATCCTACTTATTTTGATTTAATTTTAGAGTTTGCTTTTGGGATATAAAATTAGAATTTCATCTTTGATTTTCTTACTCTCCACTTTCATTTGACAAAATTCTATATTTGTCTCTCTCATTTTTCACTTTCATTTGATAAGTTTCCATTTATCTTCTAATATTCCTCTTCTTCAATATTTTTTCTTTTCTTATGAGTGTATTTTTGAATTTCAAATAATTATATTATAGTATGTACATGTACATTTAGAAACTAAAATTAATTTTTTTTTCTTCTTTGTAGAAATCAAAAAGTCTGTACTACTATTTTAGTGGTTTTACGATTCTTATAAAAATAAAGAGAAAAAAAACAAGTATAAATTATAATCTAAAAATGAATTATGTACAAGTAAATTTAAGACTATTATAAATATAATGGAGAAGAATAAGAATAAAAAATATAGAAAAGAGAATAGTTTTTCTAAATCTTCTATTCAATAGTATTAAGCCATTTATATAGAGTACATAAAAGAAGAAATAAGAAGCTTTTCTAATAAGGAAAATACAATCAATACTAATATAGAAACTAGAGCATTCATGCTTATGGAAAGACATCAATCAAATCTTGTAATATATCATAACACTCCCTCTTAATGTCTTTTACAAAGAATATGCCTTATCAAAACCTTACTAAGAAAAAATTCTATGGAAAAAAATCTTAGTGAAGGAAAAAGAATACATTATTCTTGTAAAGATTTGTACCATAACACTATCTCGTTAAAAATCTTGTCAGAAAAACCTAATGGGACAAAACCTAGGCTAAGGATAAAAGAGTACAGTACACTAAAATCTTCCTCTCATGAATACATGATTTCTATCAAATATCTCTTAGTTGGTGCATGATAATTTTGTTGACTAGCTTTTCAAATGTAGTTGTAGAGATTGTCTTTGTAAACAAATCTACCAAGTTGTTAAACCATATACTTAATGATGTTTAAGTAATATCCATATATAATAATTTATTTATAGAATACTCTTAGGATATTACTTACACCATGAATATACCTCGTTAAAACCTTAAAACCCAGTGGGAAAAAACATAGCTAAGGAAAAGAGTACATTTTATATGCTATTTTGTCATTACACAAATTGTCTCATTAAAACCTTTGTCCAAAAAAATCCTGTGGGATAAAAACTTGACTAAGGAAAAAGAGTATAATCATATACTAATTCGCTCCCCTTGATGAGGACAGATTTTAACACGGTGTATAATAACCAATAAAATAATGCCGTTTAAATACCACACTAGATAAAGACTTAGTTAATAAGTCATTTAGGTTGTCACTCAAGCGAATTAGGTGAATATCTCTTCTAGAGTTCATGTATATATAAGAATTTGGGTAAAGTCTATATGTTTACTTCATCACCTTTGATATACCCACATTTAGTTTGTCCAATGCCAATTGCATTATTTTCAAAACAGAATGAGAGTATCTTTAGTGAGGTACTTCAGGACTATAAAAACCTTTATAAATTTACAGTACCACCATAAGTGAACACATAGCCAGTATAAGATCTACCATTATGGAGATCAAGCAAATAACCAATATTTGCATATAGACCAATTTCAAATATGAATTAATCAAAATATGATCACAATATTAATAGTACATTGAAGATAACTTTTTACATTACTCTAATGACTTTTAGTAGGTGCAGAGCTATACCTAACTAGGAACTTTTCTAACAAATACAATTTCAGGCCTGATGCAATTTGCAAGATACATGAGTGCCCCTATAGCATCTATATATGGTACTTCAAGACCAAATAGCTCTTTGTTATCCTCTTTATGTCTAAAAGGGTATCTCTTCATTTCAGGTGAGAGGACCACCGTTGGTATATTTAAGGAAAAATATTTATCTACACAAAATTGCTTAAATACATTTTCCACATAAGTAGACTGATGTATTAGGACTCTTTGATAATTAGTCTGTAGGCTGATACAAAATTTTATTTCCTTTAAATTTTTCATCTCGAACTCACTCTTCAAATAGAAACATGCTTCTTTGAGTTCGTTAAGAGTCGCAATGATATTTAAGTCATCAACATATACTACAACAATAATATTTACCATTCTATGATCTTTTATGAATACAAATGGACATAATGTATTATTCATATATCTTTCTTTTAATAAGAATTTACTTAAATAATTATACCATATATCCATATTGCTTTAATCCATACATGGATTAAAGCAATTTGATGAAATATATGTCACATATTTAATGTGCATTCATTTCTAATATCTTTAGTCCTTCTGTGACTTTCATATAAATATCATTTTCATAAGGTATATAATAAGCCTTTCTTTAACTGCCATACTAATTAAATATCGAAACATGATCATTTGCATGATAAGAGAATTAGTTTTCTCATAGTTAATGATAGGGCAAGTCTAGCTATGCTTTAGTTGCCTTTTTCTATGATGATCAATTATGTTTATGAATAATATTCAATTATACTTATAAATTCTGGATCCAGATTTTCTTTTGAAACAGTAAGAGCTATTGTTGAGGCAAATTCATCATTGACGATAATTGAATTTTTATCAACTCTTTCTTTTATATCACAAAAATAATTAAGATTTCATAATTTTCATTTATATGATCATCAACTCTAGAAATCATATCTGGAGGATCTAATTGTTCCGTTGTCTTAGTCTGCGTCTCATAATTGGTTATAACTCTTTGACTGAGATCTTCCTCTTCAGAAGATTTTATGAGTGACGCTGCTTTTGTTTTCCGCGGATTTTTATCATTTAGTTCCAATTTACTATCCACGCTTCTAACGTGTAGTGAGATTGATTGATTTTCTGTTTGCAATTAGAACCACAACTTTTGCTGGGGTATTAGCGGCTGTAATATGAGACTTTGTCACTCTTTTAGCATCTATAAATGCATTTGACAGTTAAGTTTCAATTTGTTACAATTGTGTTATTTTGTGAACTTCTAGTTTACTCTCATTTGTATGTGGATCAAAATTATTTAAGGATTTTTTTTTAATAAATTTCTCGACATTCTTTAGCACTACAGGTGCTTTTTCTCCCCCCTAATGTTGAGAAATGTGCCTCATCAAAATAAATTCTTAGTCTCTTTTGTGGAATCATTTTATCCTATCGAGATAGTAATATTAATATATTCATGGCACAACTAAAAATTTGTGACTCATGTCCTTATACAAGTTTCAAAGAAGAGTATGTATGATATACATAATGGCATTCATGCCAAACCTTCAAGGCATAATTATTGAACTATAAGTTCAATGCTTAAATTGTAGGTTTAATACAATATTTGTGCATGTATACTAGGGATAAAACAATAATGAAATAATTCATTATAATGCACAACTTGTAAAATCCTTGCAAATAACTCCTTTAGGGAGTTTACATAAAATCACCAATGTTGAGTTGTATTCTCTATATAAGTTGTTACTCTTTCAGAGTTCTTATGATCTACTAAATCATTTATAGCATTCACTTCAAGGAATGCAATTGTACTAGTGGGCATTGTTTGATGATTTCTCATTAGCAATTATTCTTTGCAACCACTATAAGATAAACAATATTTGTAAATTTTCACTTTTTATACTGATACTGCATGAGCATGTTAAAGGTATGAAAAGTAGTATATGTCTTCTCTAACATATCATATTTCATAATTTTATCACCACACAATTTCAACTATGAAGTGATTCTAACTATGATTGAATTGTATTATGAAACAAACTTAAAATTTTTTAAGCATATGTTTAGCCAGTCATATTAAGCTTTATGGTAGGACCACAACTTTCAAGTGATCATATCTATCTTTAAAACTCTTATAGATACTACAAAAATCTTAAAAAAAGAGATATTCAACCTTTAAATCCCATTTACATATAGTATAAATATGATCAAAGTCTTTGTGTTGGAAATAAAACAATAATATTAAATTTATTTTCTTAAAAATATAGAATTCAATCGATTTTGAGAAAAATGAAGAAATTTGAACTAATTTCATATAAAAACTCCAATAATTTATAAGTCAATCCAACCATTTACAATAAATTCATGTTTATAATTAAGTAATAAATTTTCAATTATTTCATACTAAAACCAAACACATAAACAATATGACATTTATACTCATAAGGCAATTATTATAAAATATATTTGCATCAAGACAAGTTGAGAATAAATTAGCCATTAATTATAAGGCACAACAATCTCTATACTAGAATTCAAGTTAAAAATAAATAAATAATATGCAATGGCATAAGCAAATTATATTTGCTAATTAGAGAAACCAATATATATATGTATACAATATATTTATCATGGCATATTTATAATCCACTAAGAAATTAAGGGTATAAATATCGTGAATATAAATGAAGACCTCTCTTTAGTAAACTTGAGCTAATTATCAATTTCATGGAATTTTAAAACTCTAAATGTATTTATTGGTCAATTAGTAAATTACATAAGTTCAGGTATTCAAAATATAGAGTGTACACTATAACCATTCTGTACTCCTAATATAAGCAGAGTTTATTGTATAATATATAAACTAAATTTTTTATAAGCAATCATCTCAATCATGTCTAACAAAAATACAAAAGAAAAACACAAATTTTCTATTTATATGTCATATATATAATACTGTTCATTTATTAAACTAATATCATCAGGAGTGTATATATAATAGATTAACCAATTAAATATTTCAAATATTTACTGTAATTTGTAACCCATTGAATATTGTTAAAGGAAGATAAAATACAGCAGACAAGAAGTTCACTCAACAAAGATTAATTAGAGTACTAAACCTGTCAAATAGTTTTTGGATAAATGAAAATTTTTTGGCAGTGTTAGATTTTCGATATTTGAAAGAGCGATACCAATTAATCCATATTTTGTTAGGTTAATTTCATATTCAAAACAAAATCCAAATTAATAGGCAATATGCCACATTGGTTTGCTGCTCTCCATTTAGCATCAACAAAGTATACTAAAATGACAATATAGTATGAGCAAAGCATAAAGACTAATTAGTTAACATAATATCACCAAAATCATATATAAAGACTAATAAGTCTAGCAATGGTCTATTTGAAATCATCACTGTAATCCGAGTAGCTCAAAATAGATTTTTTAAAATATTATAAATAAAATTATAATTAAATTAATCTTCCAAAGACATATAAACAATTTATTTAGTTTTTCAGAAATCTAAGATATCAGTTATTTAACAAATTAGGATACTAGTTTCTCAATAATTTAGGATACTTAGTTTTTCATGAAAGTAAAATATAAATTCTTCAGGAATTTATATTTATTTATTTTGATTAGTTTTTTAGGAACTGTAGAGAATACTAATTTTTCAGAAACTGTAATTATTATTAGTTTTTTACAAACTGTAATTATTATTAGTTCTTAAAAATTATTAGTTTTTTAGGAACTGTAAATAATACTAGTTTTTTCAGAAATTAGAATTTGAAATATAGTGTTAGTTTTTCATGAATTAGAATTTAAAATATAATGATGGTTCTTTAGAAATTAGAATTTAAAATATAGTACTAATTTTTCGGGAACTAGAGTTTAATTAATTAATCATCAATTAGTATATCAAATCTTTATAAATCTCAAAAAAAAAAAAAAAGATTTGAGATAAATGATTATAAGAAAGAAAAAAAAAACGATTTGGTATTTTTTTCAAAAAAAATTTGCCATTTGTATACAATTTGGTATAATCTCTTCAAAAAATTTTTCTTAAAAAAATGTATTTAATACATAAATATTAATAATAATAGTAATTAATTAGACAAAAATTATTTACCATAAATTTTAAATATTGTTTTTTCAAAATTTTCGCATTAGTTGGGTTATAGTAAACCACAAACTATTTAAAATTATGAATAATATTGTAGAACAATTCGTGCTGATAACGTTTTATAAATATAATAGAGAAAAATAAAAACAAAAATATAAAAAAGAGAATAATTTTTCTAAATTTTCCATTTAATAGTATTAGGTCCTTTATATACAGTACCTAAGAGAAAGAAATAGAAAACTTTTTTAATAAGAAAAATACAATTAATACTAATATAAAAACTAAAATATTTATGTATATGGAAAGATATCAATCAAATTCTATAATATATCATAACAAAGACATGATTTATCAACAAGCATGAAAGCTCAAATTTTTATTTTTTTTAGTTATAGAAACTCTTTTTTTGTTATATTTGAAATTTTAAAATACAAAAATTTAAAAATATTATATAAAATAAAATTATATAATTTACAGTTTTTATATTCATATTATATTGAAAATATTTTTTATTTATAAATTTAAAATAATAACTTAAATATAAAATTATAAATATAAAATTATATTAAACGTGCACTGGCTTTCAACTAGTCGTTAAAATGTATAAAGCTCAGGCGAAATATGTCTTAGCAAGAGAAAAAAAAAAAAAAATTATGGTCATCAAACATAGCGTGACCGAAACTACAGTTGGCCGGTTTCTTCGGTTTTCAAGCCATTGCCAACGTCTTCCTTCGTAAGCTCCGCCTAATCTACTCAGTACTCTGACCAGTCATCCCCTGCATGTTATAATCTCTCTGCTTTTCTCACAATCGCATGCGCACTCTCCTTCAGCACTCCCTACTTTCAAACACCTCATCATCATCTACCATGGCCTATTCCCTGGCTCTCCCATCTGTTTCTGTCAAAAGCCTCTCTTTCACTTCCTCCGACTCTCTTATCGGTTCCATTAAGAGTGGATGTCGACGGTTTGGCATAAAACATCTGCCTCGATCTAGGGTTTTTATGAGTGTTTCTGTTGGATCTCAAACCATTGGCGTTGCTGATGACTCATTTTTCGCCGATTATAAACCTAACTATGCTTTCCTGTTTCCTGGTCAGGTCAGTTCTCGTTAATCGTCAATTGCATCTTAATTGACGAATCTCGCTTTTTTTTTTTTTGTTTCTTTCTTCGTCTCAAAATCAATGAAATTGAAGTGATATGCCCAAGCTTTGGGTGCACATTGTTGCTAAATGTGCTCATGTTTCTGGCTGCATTGGTCGAAAACCGACCTTTTTCAGTTTTTGGAACAGAAAAAATTAGTGGGTATTGTTTAATTTTTCTACATAATGGGGAACTTCAATTGGGTTAAAAATTACAGATTACTTGCTATTTGTTTGTGTACCTGCAGAAAGGAGCAGCTTAATGAAGAAAAATGATTTTTTTTTTTAACTTGAATAATAGCCTTGTTCAAAGGAATTAAAAATCTTGACTCTCATATAATTGAAATGTGGTACAATTATGCTTTCTGTGTTACCTGATCTGTCATGTGTGTCTAGTTGAATCATTTGGTACTGCTTGTGCTTTTCTGTCATTTGGATCATGTTCTTCCATTTATTATATGTGGTTGTTATCAATTTTTACTTTTAGGGTGCACAAACCGTTGGAATGGGAAAGGAAGCTCAGAGTGTGCCGGCTGCAGCAGACTTATACAAGAAAGCAAATGATATTTTAGGGTATTTTATATTTATTCTATTAACACATTGCTACATAATTTTGAACGTGTACTGAACTTCAACTACATCTACAGCATGAAAATCTAGTCCTCTTTTGTTAAGCAGTCTTCATTGGTGATATTGAGGCAGATGTTGCATGCAGGTATGATCTTCTAGAGCTCTGCACCAGTGGTCCAAAAGAGAAGCTGGATTCAACTGTGATAAGCCAGGTACTAGCCTTACTTTTTTTTTTTTTCCCCTCATGCTTAATTGTCTTGGTAATTGTCTATTGCTGTTCACACAATAAGGAGACAAGATGATATACATCATTTGTGGTTCTGAAAAGGCTCAATTCCAAGGATAAAATACCACAAGTATCCTCTGTGATTGATTTGCTAAACTACTAATTAGCTTGAGCAGCTGAATTGATCTTTGAAACTATCTCAATGGTGTATTTACATCAGTGCCAGCCAAGGCCCCCCCGCCAGCCAACACACCCACCCACCCCCCCACAAACAACCAACACCACCCCCCCCCCCCCCCCCCGGACCAAAAACCAAATTTTTATTCATATTGGTGCTCACGTTTAGGTAGTTGATATTGAGCCTGCGTCGTCATTTATTTTATTTTATTATTATTTCATATTTAGTAGATGCTATTTCAATTGATAATCATTACTTGTGATCTGATTTTGTATCTTTGCAGCCAGCTATTTATGTCACAAGTCTAGCTGCGGTTGAGGTGCTCCGAGCCTGTGATGGAGGCCAGCAGATAATTGATTCTGTTGATGTCACATGTGGTCTCAGCTTGGGAGAATATACTGCTCTAGCATTTGCTGGATCTTTCAGGTGAACATCTAACTTAATGAAACAATTATTGCGCCCATGAGTTGATTTATTGTGTCACTAAATTAACCTGCATTGAATAGATAATCTAAACACAGATTAGTTTATAAGCTCCTTACCCTATTCCTTGGGTCCATCTTTACATATATTCTGTTAAGATCTTTATTGTTGAAGGTTTGATGGAGAATAGAAAGACAAGAAACTTCAAATTCAAGGATTCAAGCATAGAATTATGTGTTAGATTTAATATGGGATTTATTGGAGAAATTATAAAGTAATTTCAGCCTTTTTAGAATTATAATGGGTATATTTATATAATACAGCTGCTGGTTCATTACTTTAGGTATTAAGGGTATTTCTGTAATTTCCAGAATTGCTGGAACAGTAGGGTTTTTTATTATTGTTATTTTGCAGTCTTTATTTAGGAGTTTTAGTGGATTTAGTATGGGTTTAGTATTTCCTAGTTAGTAATAATTTGTTTTTCTAGTTGGAAAACTAGTGTAGGATTCCTAATCCAAACATGCTTTGGATTAGTTTCAACTCTATAAATACTTAGGCTTGTAACCATTATTAGACAACTTTTAGATTCAATAAAATAAATCCCGCATTATTGCTAAGAATTGTGTGACTCAATTCAACCCTAGGTGTGACTCCTAGACCTTCTAAGTGTGACTCTTAGAAGTTTTTTCCCTTTTTTCCTTTCCTTAATCCTTGTCCAGATCTGATTTCTATAAAATCAGCCCTGGAATTTTCAATTCTAACCTTTAATTTCTAAAAATTTCAAAGTAGAATAGATTATCTAAATCTGTCCTACATCAATTTGGTATCAGAGCCCCAAGATCTTAGAAGTTTGATGTTTTGAATTTCATCAACAATGGGGATATTTGATTCATGTTTCGAAGGAGGTAATCCTACAAAATTTTGTGATTGGATTGATTTTCTTGAATCTTATTTCGATCGCTACAACTTCGAGGAAGCAAGAAAGGTAAGATTTGCCAGGTCGAGTTTGATGGGATATGCAAAATTATGGTGGTACAGTATTGAGTATGATATACAAATAGGGAGGCAACCGCAAATTAATACATGGCAAGAGATGAAAAGAATGCTTCAAGAAAAATTTTTGCCGCCGTATTATCGCAAAAGGTTGTGTGAAAAGGTCTATAATTCAGCGTATAGCTGCATGCCAATAGCTAATCACTGGAACCAATTTGAAAAGCATAATTCTTTTCATCAAGAGCGTGCATCAAATTTTGATCAATTGAATGATAAGATAAGTTCAAAGAATCAGATAGAGGCTATGAAGGATGAGTTGCGTGGAAGGATTCCTTCAAATCCTAGCAATCAGACTTCCAAAACCATTAGTAGTCAAATCTTTCTGCAAAAACCAGCCCTCAGTCTACAAGTTGCATCCAAGATTATTGGAGAACAAATTCCACCAGTTAATCAAAACCTACAAAATCAAGGACAAGATACAGCTGGAGATATCACCAAGAAAGTCAAGGTAGATGTCCCGGATTTTGAAAGCTGTGTAAATCCCACTGCATTTTCAGATTGGTTGCATAGTATCGAGTCATACTTTGATTGGTATGATATGGATGATAATCGAAGGGTGAGGTTTGCCAAGATGAAGCTAAGGGGATTGGCAAAATTATGGTGGTATGGTGTTGAGAATGAATGGCAAAGAACAGGACAACCATTAATGATAACATGGGATGATATGAAAGCAAAATTAAAAGAAAAATATATGCCTTTTAACTATCTTTCAAAGATGAGGGAACAGGTGAATACTTTACAAAAGGGCAGCATGTCAATGGTATTGCGACCTCTCCAAAAGCAGGCACAAATGCAAGAACTTTCACTAAGAATTTCAGGGCAACAAGGCATACAAGCTGTACAGCATTCACAAATGCTTCATGAGTCTACAATAGAGGCAAAACTGTTAAGCCAACAACAAGAAAAGCCTCTGCTGCAGGTTGTTCAACCAGAAAGGGAAGTGAAAAGGCCACAACTACCATCTAAGAGGCTTAAAACGCAAAATCTGCAACTGGAGACTCAAAATCATGAAGCAATAAAACCAAGACAGCACATAGATGAGCCTATTCCGCAGATTGATCAGCCAGAAAATAAAGTTGAAAAGCTAGAATTGTCTTCTCAAAGCCTTAAAAGACCAAATATGCTCCTAGACTTGAATCCACAAGAACAAGCGCCAAAAGCAACAATGTGCGTTGAAAAGTCAATTCAGCAGGCTAATATTACTATGAATACATGTGTAGTGTCTGGAAAGGTAAAGATGAATCTTGAAGGAGAGGAATCTTTAGACAGGGGTATGAATGAAGAAAAGGCAGAGCATGTTGAAGTAAAACAAGAAGACATGGGAAAATTAGGAGGGACAAAAGAGTTTAACTTTATTGTTGAAGATACCAAAGATGTTGGGATGCAAGAAATGGACTCGGTTATTCCAAGTAAATTAATAAGCAAGTGCAATATAAGATTTCAAATGTTTCTACTTTTATTGAGTACCAAGGAAACAAAATGGTCATTCAAGGAATTGTTTTGTTTGTTTCTTAGGCACTTCAAAACTCGAGGTCGAGTTTTTTCCAACAAGGGGAGAATGATGGAGAATAGAAAGACAAGAAACTTCAAATTCAAGGATTCAAGCATAGAATTATGTGTTAGATTTAATATGGGATTTATTGGAGAAATTATAAAGTAATTTCAGCCTTTTTAGAATTATAATGGGTATATTTATATAATACAGCTGCTGGTTCATTACTTTAGGTATTAAGGGTATTTCTGTAATTTCCAGAATTGCTGGAACAGTAGGGTTTTTTATTATTGTTATTTTGTAGTCTTTATTTAGGAGTTTTAGTGGATTTAGTATGGGTTTAGTATTTCCTAGTTAGTAATAATTTGTTTTTCTAGTTGGAAAACTAGTGTAGGATTTCTAATCCAAACATGCTTTGGATTAGTTTCAACTCTATAAATACTTAGGCTTGTAACCATTATTAGACAACTTTTAGATTCAATAAAATAAATCCCGCATTATTGCTAAGAATTGTGTGACTCAATTCAACCCTAGGTGTGACTCCTAGACCTTCTAAGTGTGACTCTTAGAAGTTTTTTCCCTTTTTTCCTTTCCTTAATCCTTGTCCAGATCTGATTTCTATAAAATCAGCCCTGGAATTTTCAATTCTAACCTTTAATTTCTAAAAATTTCAAAGTAGAATAGATTATCTAAATCTGTCCTACATCAAGGTTGATTACTGCATTTGGGTCTCGGGTAATTCTTAATTGTGCATTTCTATGTGCCAGTTTCAGGAAGTTTGAATCTTACTCAATGTTGAGTTGGTGCATTATTTTCTATTTTAGAGTAGAAGTTGAATAAGACTCATAGACAGCATATGACCAAATAATTTCTGCCTTTCTATATTAAATTTTTCTAAATTAATGTCTTTTTTTTCTCTTATTTATTCATATCATTGTAAGCTTTGAGGATGGACTCAAGCTGGTCAAACTGAGAGGTGAAGCCATGCAGGTAAATATGAATAGGCAGTTGATAGATGGCTAAATGATATGCTCATTACATTGGGCAGTTTATGAGATCCCTCGATAAACTTTCTATAAATTGCCTTCAGGAAGCTGCTGATGCTGCAAAAAGTGCAATGGTTAGTGTCATAGGACTGGACTCTGACAAAGTGCAACAGCTATGTGATGCGGCCAATCAAGAAGTTGATGAAGCTAATAAAGTTCAGATTGCAAATTACCTATGTCCTGTAAGTTCGTTTTGTACTTTTAGTACCAGTTTTTGTTGGTTTAATTATGCTGATGTACAGCAGGATTTATTTTACTTTGGTAGGGGAATTATGCTGTATCTGGAGGTGTGAAGGGAGTGGAAGCTGTAGAAGCTAAGGCGAAGTCATTTAAAGCTCGAATGACGGTAATTCTCTCTTTAGTGTATAATTTTGTCTCTGGCCATGTTTATACTAACAAGAACAATATATTCCACTTATCTTAGGTACGGCTGGCTGTTGCTGGTGCTTTCCATACAAGTTTCATGGAACCAGCTGTCTCAAGATTGGAAGCTGCATTGGCAGCAACTGAGCTTAAACCTCCTAAAATACCAGTTATATCCAATGTTGATGCTCAGCCACATGCTGATCCTGCCACAATCAAGAAGATTTTAGCATGCCAGGTAAACAGTGCAAAGTTTTTTTCTCCTTATTAAAGCCAGAAATAGAGATTGAAGCCTACTTAAATTATAGGTGACTTCTCCCGTTCAATGGGAAACAACGTTGAAGACTCTTCTAACCAAAGGGCTGAAGAAGAGTTATGAATTAGGACCTGGAAAGGTATGATTTATCCTCAATAGTTGAATTAGAGATGAAAAGCAATAAGGTCTCTAAATTGTGAAGTCGTGAGACTCATCTTTTTAAGCTCATTTGGAATAATTTTTTCAGGTTATTGCTGGTATTGTCAAGAGAATGGATAGGGGTGCTGAAATTGAGAATATAGGTGCTTGAGGTGGGGTAACCTGACGTGTGCTTTTACGAAGTACCTGATCAGTGCATAATGCAACTAAAACACTTGGTGTATAGGGTTTTTGCCTTGTTCGCTCCAAAGATGGAAAGACAGCTTTGATTTTCTTGTGAAAACCAGCTGTCAACTAGTGAGTTCTGACGATGTTTTGCAACTTCAATTTTGAATCGTTATTAGCATATATTAGAGACTTCTTATTTTTGTCGTGAGATAAATACACGACTATTGTATACTCATGCTTTATATTTTTGTTTAAAGTACAGAATTAAAATGATTGTAACAGCAGTGTCAAGCTCTGGACATGAAGATATCAAGTTTGAAATAAATAATTTATTTTATCATAATATAGTATTACTTTGATTATGTGCTCAAATTGAGCAAAATTAAATTTGAAATTGCTATATGCTAAAAAACGAAAAAATAATAAATATATCAAATAGCTACTACAGCAGGAGGCCTTCTTTGGAGGCATATAGCAAAAATGTCGTCGTTATTTGGCTTCTCTCAAATGAATGTGTGGATCTTTTGTTTGACATTATTCCTTAGGGCATATGTACACAGGCCTCTGAATGATTTGGAATATGGGGTGTGATAATGTGCAGGCGGATGGTCTCCAAAGCACTTCATGCTATGCTACTTGATATGAATAAAGTTTTTAAGCTTTTGCCGGGTAGAGATTGGTTAGGAAAATATTCAATTTGGGGTCTTAACTTTTGTAAAATGCTCAAGTAAATTGGCTCAAGGGGTTTTCTGTTAATTGACTATAACATACTTTAATTCAATTTAGTAAAATGATTTTGTGGGATACATTTAATATTTTTTAATAATAAAAGTTATTAATACTAAAAAAAAATTATTAAAATTAAGACTAGAAAACCCAGATCTGGATGAAATTCAGATTTGGGCTTCCATTCTAAAGAATTGGAGGAGCTTAAATCACATTCTAAAGAGGTTTCTACGAAACAGTCAGTTCCAAGCCACAAGCACTTCTTGGCATTTTCCTTTCAGAAATTTTATCAAGGCATTCATCAGATGAGGTTTATCTTGATCAGCGAACTCCTGAATGGACTTCAGATATAGAAGCATTGCAAGCATTCAAGAAATTTCATGAGACATTAAAAGAAATAGGAGAAAGAATTTTAGAAAGGAAAAAAGATTCAAAATTGAAGAACCCTGTTGGACCTATCAATCTGGTATACACTTTGCTGTTTCCAACAAGCGAAGGACTTACAGGCCAAGGCATACCCAACGGCGTTTCCATTTAAAGCCACTCTCGACTCTGTTATTGTTTTTGTTTACTTTCACCAAGTTTGTAAAACTTTGGTTTACAAAGTTTACGAAGTTTTTTAAATTTAATAAATTTTATTATTAAAAAAAATATAAAATGGGTCTCTGTGAGGTCTCGCCCGAGTATCAGTGCGATCCGCTAAAGAGAATCGAAATACTCATTTAGAAAAAACCTCATGAGGAAGCCCTCAGGCTTATATTTAAAAATTATTTATAGAAGTTGCCACTTTAATTTATTTTTATTTGAAAAAATATAAAAAAAAAATCCATTTGACTCCAATTATTACCCAAAAGAAAAACATTACTAGCCTAGAAAGCAAAGAAAATTTGGGAACTAGATTTTCGGTTTAATTTAATAAAATAAGTTTGGTCAATTAATATAAAAGTGACTTAAAATATATTTCATGAACAATTAAAATGTATGGGTAGTTTATAATATGCATGATTATTCAATTAACAATAAAGTAAATACACGAGTGAAGGTTTGAAATAAGAGAAAGTTAACATTACAATAAAAAATCTCAAACTTAGGGATACCTCCTTTAGCTCTTATGGGTTATAGGGAAGTAACACATTCTCTAAACTAGGTCTAATAACAAAGTAAAAAGAAACAAAATAATTTTAAATGAAGAAGGTGATAGAGGGAGAGTTGGTTAGTTTTAATTGGATTCGATGTCTGAACCAAGCATGCCTACATATCTCTTTGAATGAGAATCAGAATCCACGCAGTTCTCCCATCTTGCAAAAAGGTTAGTTTAGCCTAGTCACTTTATCATGTTTTAATTGATTGATTAAAAGATGGTTGAGTTAATTAATTAATTTGATTGATTACTGATTTGATTAGCTAACAACTTAGATGAATCAATTCAATTAACTAACTAAAAGAGACAATAAAATTAAGGGAAATGAAGCTTACCTCAGATGGTGGATGGTGGCTGGCTTTAGACGGCAGGCGGCGGCTAGCTTCAGATGGCGAGCGGCGACTAGCTTTGGATGGGCGGCGGATAGCCTCAGATGGCGGGCGACGGACAGCCTCGGATGACGGGCAGCAGCTAGCCTTGAGCTGTAGACACAAGCCTTGGGCAAAAGACTGACTCAAACAGGCGAGACGGAAAAGCCTTAAATTAATCGGGTAGGAATCAAGGAGAAATCCCCCAACTTGTTTTGCAAAGCAAGAAGCAAATGCAAAGCGTTTTGCTTGAAGTAATGCTTTTCAAGCTCTAGAAGTTCGTGTTTTGAAGTATGGAGAGAACCTCTATATATATGAGGAGGTTTAGAGCATAGAAATTGTTCAAATATGATGTGGGATTGCAAAAAATCAAAATTTGGTCGGAGTTGCCACAGAGGTCTTTGCGGTAGTGCCGCACAGCCCTTTGTGGTAGTGCCGCACAGCCCTTTGTAGTTCTGCAAAGGTCTCTGCGACAGTGCTGTAGGTCTCTGCGACAACGGGCCCTATTTTCACCCGTTCTTGTTTGTTTCTTGTCCGTTTTTCACGATTTCAGTTGCGTTGTATTCATTACTCAGTCTCGGATGATTTGAAAGGGTTTAAATGCCAAAAAGAAATATTTTATTTTTTCTATTTTAAGAGTTTTCGACTTCTAAAAGTTTGTTTACTGAATCCAAGTGTTTCTAAGGTTCAAATGCATAGTGGAAGGTGCAAAATTAAGAGTTCACAGTCTCACAAAATCATTTTACCAAATTGAATTAATGTTTGATATGGTCACTGACGGAAAGCCTTTAATTGAGTTAATTTGATGATTTTAAGTTTTTAATTGGGCAAAATTTTTTACAAAATACCAAATTGAGCATTTTGCAAAAGTTCAGATTTTAAATTGAGTATTTCCCGAGATTGGTCCATTAATATTGCCTGTGTTTACAGGGTAGTTTGGGGAACTGTTAAAAATGTTGATTAGAGATTAAAAATGTTTGGTTAGAGATTATTAGAATTTATTTTTAAGGTGAATTTTACATGTTCTAATAATGAAAGTTTCAAAATAGTGAATCAATATTCTTAAATTGCTTTTCATAATAACATTTAAAATGATATATTTACATTTAAAAATGATTTTTTTAGAGAGGTTATTTTTATCTCAATACTAAACTGGCTCTAATTGGTTAGCTAATCATGCTTTTAGAGATTAGTGTTCATGTATTGGAAAGCTTTAACCTTGATAGCGATCAGAAAAACTGGTTTTTCAGTCAGATTAGTAATTTGGTATATATGTGTTCAGTAGATAGAATTGCCATCGTGAAAAAGCAATTGCATTAAGAATTAAGCTCATGATCAACTGTTACAGAAGCAGAAGCTGATAGAGGAAGTGTACAGAACATAATCTCCTCCTCTCCTCATCCTCAGCATTGGACAATGAAGATAAGGAATATCAGCAGTCTCAACCATTTCTACTGATGGAGATGAGAAAAATACAAGCCCCTGCCCAGAGCTGTAAACATTTCTTAACGGTTATCTTTTCATTCTATCCTTCACTGTTTTTAGATCACATGCATTTATAACTTGCAAGTCCTTCATTCTAAAAATATTATTAAAAATGCAAATTTTAAAATTTGATTTTTTTTTTACTAGCATAAAATTAAATTTATTATGATAGCTTAGCCCAGTCTATGCAGTGCTTTTTTCCTCTTTTTTTTTTTTTTTTGCCAAAAAGTATATGTAGTGCTAAGCACATTAAATGATCTGTTGAATTAATTATATTCGACTCTCCATGTTTGAGAAAAAAAAAAAAAAAGGAAAAAACTCATTAATCAACACAACAAAGCAAACATGATCCATACAAGTATTGAATTGAAAAATAAATAAAAATTCGAACAATAACCATGTTTTATTCAAGGATTAAAAGGCACAAAAACCAGCCATATTATTATCATAAGTTTAATTTTGAACCGAATTTGGAGGTGATGGAAGTGGTGGTTGCCTCAACCTCCGAAGCCGATCGATCCACTGATCCTCAGGAACCCGATCCACCCAATCAGGAGCAAAGCCCCCAAATGAAACCCCACGCATTGCCTCCCTGACTCGCGTCGCATTCTCCGCCGTCAACGGCGCATTCCTTCGATTCTCGTCCTCTCTAAAAGCCCTCAATATCGCCGAATCAGATGTCCCTCGCATTCTCTCCTCCTCCTCCTCCTCTTCGTCGCTACTGCTTTTGTGCTCGACGTCGCCGTTTAGATGAGGAGATGAAATTACGTTCTCGGCTTCACCCCTAGGATAACTCTGGTGATCTTCATCGGAGTTGCCTTGATCGGAGTAGTCGTCATCGTCGTTATCGACGACTGAGATTCGCTGGTAGTGTTGAGGCGCTACATCGGGATTCGTGTCAGAATCGCTTTCGCTGTTATTGTCTGGAACAATACACATCGGTGTATGGTAGATCAAAGGTTCAAGGATAACTTAATTAAAAACTCAAATAAAAAATAAAAAATAAAATAAAATCACCTTCCATGAAATTGGTGTTAAGAGTCGGGGAAGGGCGTAGCGTTCATTGCTGGAGATATCGAGAGAGGCGAAAATGTTGCCTGACAAAATATGGACAGCCCGATCTCCACAAAATTGTTTTATGACCCGACCCGACTAATTCAAAAGGGCTTGGTAAAAAATGACACTTTGCACCAGCCGGGAATCGAACCGGTTCTGTTCCGTGGCAGGGTACTGTTCTACCACTAGACCACTGGTTCTTTTACCTACTTGTTTTGTTCTATTGGTATTTTTGTTTTTATTTTTGTTTTTGTTTTGTTTTATTTTGTTTTGTTTTTTTTTTTGTACTTTGTTTAGAATGGTTGTGGGTCCAACTTCTTTAGTCCATGAGGCTATCTAAACAAATAAAAAAGTGAAACTAACAAATACGGCGTTAATATTGATTAATAGTATTAATACTGTAAATTCTAAAATATTAACGGAGCAAATTTCATATCTTATTTTGTCAAAAAATAAAATTTATAAATCTTAAAGTGAAAATGAGTGAAAATACATGATACTTTTTTATATTTTTCCTTGTTTTTATTGATACATATATATAATAAAATATTGCCTTGGATAATAATAAGTTATCAATATAGTTGTTACTGTAAATACCTAATTTTTGTGCATTATATTTTCGCCTATATCTTATGATGAAGACCAAGATGGTTTATTTCTTGACCCTTTTATTTATAAATATTATCTTTTCTATAATATTCAAGAACTTCATAGCTCATTCTAATTACTAATGATTCTAAAGGATTAGATTTTTAAATGTTAGTATAGTATAAAAATGATAAGGAATCGGGTAGGAACTTTGCGACTTAATATGTAATGTTTATCTAGTTTTTGATTTTGTTATGATTAATCGTATTCTAATGAATTAAATAGAATCCATATGATAACTAATGATATATATAAGGATGTTAGAGAACTCAAATTTGGAAGTTAAAGTGAAAAGAAAGAAAGGAGTTTAAAAGGAAAATTTCTAAGTATGTTAATGGGCTTGTTATTGGGCCTTTGGATATCAAAAGCCCAAGCCCAACAATAGTGGGCCGGCCCATGGGTCCATGATTGGTGTAACATCAAGCTTATAAGTTAGAATGGTTAGCTCAAAACTAAAAATTTGGATGGTAGAAAGGGAGCCACCAAAATTGATCTAAGTCAAATCCTAAAGCAAAATTAAATTCCTATCTTCTCCACATTGAAGTTTAGGTTCATTTTTAGCATTCCAATACCACATGATGAATATCACAAATTTAGATGAAATCTTGGCCATCTAAATGAAATAGATCATAGTCATTCATTAAGATGAAATTTTAGCTATTGGATTAAGCTTAATCAAATCCTCACCATCCAACCCATCTTATATATATGTCAATTCATTTCATGTGCACCATTTACAACTCTCTATACCAAAGCTTCATATCAACTAAAAAAAATTCTCTCTACACCAATAGCAATAAGAACTTACCAAACCAAAATCTCCCAAAGTGAGGAATTATGTTCCTTTTTTCTTTTATATGTTTTAAGTATAATTTTAGTATTTAAGTTTCATAATTTTCTTCTACACCATATACATAAAATTCGGCCATATAAGGGTATTTGTACAAGATGTATTTTTGATGATCTTAGTTGAAATAAGGGGATTTGATTAGAAAATTTAAGGAATAATGTGAAGATAGATAAAGGAAGCACGAAAAATACCTAAGTATTACAAGGGGGAAATTCGGCCAAGATGAAATATGAACAAGGAAGTGTTTTAAATTTTAATTGAAGGCATCAAAGGTTATTTTAATAGAGAAAAATGATTTTAAAATAAATTTTGGAAACTTGGTTCAAGACTTAGGAGTCTTAGTGGCATAAATCTAGTTGAAGGGAAACTAGGTTTTCTAGTGTTAGATTTTGATAATTGAATAATCATATATATTTTATGTTATGTTAATTTCATATTTTTATAACTAATTTCAAAATTTGATGAGAAATTATAGGTTTTCTCCAAATTTAACCTAAGTGGGACAAGGTAGGGCTCTTATGAATAAAAATAAATTAATTCAAAATAATTGGTAGGAATTGATTGCTTAAGTATTAATTTAATAAATCTATGATTGATTTGAGGATTGGAAGGAAAATTGAAAGTTTTTCCCAAATTCTAGGGTCTATGGAGCAATTTGGAAATTTTGAGATTTAAACTTGAATTCATGAAATTGAATAAAGAATTTAGCTTGGAAATGATTAGAAACAAGAATAAGTATAAGTATGAATATGATGTTACTGATACACCCTTATTGTAAGTTGAAATAATAAAATAAATATAAGATAGATAAGTTATAATTGGTAATATCATTAGTTACTAATTGATATGTAATTAAAATAATATGGGTGTAGAACATCAAGGCAAGGGTAAGAAAATTGCTCCAGATTGTGAAGGACACTAAATTAACCAAGAGTGAACATTAATAGGAGCAAAGGAGTTCAAAGTAAGTACTTAATAATATAATGTAATTATGCATTATTGCTTGCAACTATTGTTTGAATTATCGTCCTTTGATATGTACTTGAAGTGACATTGAATATGTGGTTGCCCATCAATTGTTGAGCCTTTGGAAATCCATATCTTTCTTATATGATATTTGACCATGATGAGTCTCCAATATTGGTTCTATGTTGTGCTAAATGATGAGAATGATTGATATACCAAATTATTTTTCATCGAATTCCTACTATAGACCTTTTATGTGTCTTTCATTGATACTAATGATTAAGCAGAAATCCTCTCTGGTGTGAGGAAATATATCAGACCTTATGCACTTGGTATAAGCCCATAGGTAGGGCAAGAGTACCTTATCTCTATTAGGGGGGAATGCTTAACCACAAGGCCCAATCAGTCTTGCGTAATGTGATGCATTTGAGTGAGCAAGGCTTAGGTCACCACTCTCTTTAATATTCATATGTGGGAAGCTTTCCACTTCCAAGACATTACTATTTCTGCTAAAACATATTCTAAAATTCAAAACGACCAATTTTGATTAACATCATACCATTGCTATCTTAAACCTATCCTAGTGACAATATCTTATATTGCCTTCATATTATGTTATATTATTATGTACTCATTGAGCTTGTCTTATTCCATAGTTGTTTAAAATTTTTTAGGTCAGGGTGACTTATTAGTAAAGTAATTTCCAAGCTATGCTTCTTTGCTTGGGACTTACTATGCTAAGTTGCTATGTTTTGAGTTTTGCTTATGACACTCTGAAGATAATTGATCTCGAGCTATGTGGTACTTGAAGGCTTGGTATTAAAATGTATTATGTTGGAGAATATTGTAAACAAATGATAGTAATTGCTATAGATACATATTTATGATAGTAAGTAAGAATGTATGAAAATTATTTATCTTAAGAATGATGTTTGAATCAACGGTTATGAAATTGCATTCAAATGTAATGCTATAAATGAATGGATAAAGTAATAATGGAAATAATAAATAGAGAATGGGGTTTTGATCTTAGGATACGTTATAAAGTGGACTATGCTAAATGATAATAAGTTCAATGGGGTTCTATAGGTTTAAGTGACATTATATCTCCCTAAGCTCTAGAAACATCACAGCCTATAAATTGGGTTGTGACACTTTCACACTGACTTGTGGTTGGTCTAATTGTGCATTAAAAGTAGATAAAGTTGGAAGCTTGAGCTACAGTGTTGATTTCTATGAAAATAGTCTTCAATGATTTCTATGAAAATAGTCTTCAATTGATAGCAATATGTGCTCTAGAAGCCATATAATAGTTATGTAATAGTAGATTTTAATTCCTAATGGCACTATAATATATTCATAATATGAAAAGGGTTTCATATTATTGAATATAGTCATTAAGTATTTGTAAGAGGATCTATTCTCAAGTGTCAAGAATATGGGAGACAGATCGCTCTTGTACAAATATTTTAAATATGTTCATGGTCATAGGATTAATGACTGGGCATCATTAATTCTAGAAGACCATCACCTCTGTTTGTTTTCTATAATCAGTATGTGATATGGATGATTATAGAGGCAGTGAGTCTCATGTTGCTTGACATGTGATATTGATACAAACATATGGATATTCATAGGATGAATAGTCAAACTGTGACGTTAGATGATAATAATATGAGGCTTTACTACTTGTCAATTATTTATCATTTAGGTCATAATAGTGCATATAATCCTTTGACTTGAGCGATACTATATCTCATACATAGGTGGTTAGGATTTATTACTGCTTACATAGACATACTATTCATGTACAGATATATGGCATGTGGTGATTCTAATTTGTTATGTGTGGAGGTAAGTGATCACCAAGATAGAATTCATTACCTTAAGTAAACGAGGTTAAGATCATATGCTATCTAGTTATGCTTGATAACTAATGCTCCTGGCCAGGACAGACAGATTCACTAGAAAGAGTTTCTAGTAGGAATATAATCTCATCAAGAATTAGAACCAAGATAAGGACGTAGAATCAAGGCACATTAGGGTTTGAAATAAACCATTACCCTAGCCAATATTGTGATCTTTAATGAAGGGATTCTAATGCATGATGATTTATGATCAATGGTCCATATGATGTTTAAAGTTATCAACTATAAACTTTCATTTCTAATTAGGTAGTCGTGATATGGAATGCTAGCTGTCCCTCATGACTTATGGGACTAAGTGTGAAGTGGGGATTTCACATTAGTAGAGAAAAATGTTTTCTCATCCCATTGCTAATTATATATGAATCTAGAAAGTCACACACCCAATAGTGATCACCTTTCAAGTGTAAAAGGTTTACCCTAATAATTAATTAAAGTGTTTAATTAATTGATTAATGTTAAAATGATTAAACATGTAATTAAATTTACAAGGACTCTAGCATGTCTTGATGTTTAATCTATGAAGGTTTCTATTCAATTAAATCTTAATTTGTATATGATGCAAATGAGAAAGATTAAATTGAAAATTGATTTGGACTAAATCAAAGACTTAATTTTAAGCTTAGTAAAAACCCTTAACACATGAGATGTGGCCTAAACCCATATGTGATATGATTAAGAGGTAATTTAGGAGTTAGAGAAAATTCACTATTCATGAGCCCATATGATGGGTTTAGGGGTTAGAGAATTTTTTAATAAGGTTAAAATTGTAATTACATCTTTTGGCTAGTGGAAATGTCCATTTTACCCCTGGAAATGTCCATTTTACCCCTAAAGGATAAAATGGTCATTTCACCATTTGAAAAAGCAAAGTCAACTTTGCCCCTTCACCAAATGGTGAGCTAGAAGAATGTAAAAGAATATTTAAGTCTTTGTGAATACTTAAGTGTTAAGTCTTGGAAAGATATAAAAGCCTTAGCTTTTATGTTACAAATAGAAGAGAACATCATTTTCTCATATTTGGAGCATCTTGAGAGAGATTTGAGAGAGAGAAAGAAAAATGAAGAAAGTGTTTCTTCAATTTTTCTTTTAATCTTCAATTCTCTTCTTTGTTCTTTATTAAAGAACAAATGCTTACAAATTGAAAATATATTTAGTCCAAAACAAACCAAAGAGAAACCTTAAACTTCCTAAAGGTTTTTGAGGGATAATTTTGAATCAAATTGGGCAATCAAGAGAGTGATTCAAGAACACCAAAGAAACGAAGAGGAGACTTGGAGGTGAGCTAGGTGTGGATGATCTAGAGGCTTCACACTTGGAAAGCTCTTTGATAAAGAAAGAAGGAACCTACAAGAGGTAATATGATTACTTTTCCTTCTTCTTTATATGTATATGTCTTTACACATAAATTAATTGATTGCTTGAATGAATTTTTGACCAAAATTGGGTGAAGTGAAATTTTAAAATGTTTGAAATTTCACCCCATCACCTTCCTTCCGCTGTGTTTGGCTCCACCATTCCTTCATCAATCGTGTGGGAAAGGGCATTGGAAATTGCTATTGTTGATATGGGATTATCAATAGATGTTGATCATAACCCTTGAAGGTGTTGGAAATTCTTTTGGTGCTCCTTTAATAACGTTGATCCTATACCGATGGTGTTGGAAATTCTTCATTTGCTACTACCTAATTTGAGCTTTTTTTTTTCTCGATTTTGATGAAGATTCTATGGCATTGCCTACCTTAGCTTCTCCCTTTCTTTCCTCCAATGGCATTGGCTCTTAAGCCAATAGGCATGGATTACATTTTTGCTCAAAACTCTTCCTCTTTGAGCATTTTTTCTCTTTTTCAAACCAATTGCTAATTAAGAAACTTGCAAATTATTTAATCATCATCCTAAGTATTTATACAACTAAATATTAAATTCTAAACAAAAATTAGAGAAAAATGAAGGAAAATACATAAAAATAAACCTACATAATTTATACACATCATTAACCCCCACACTTGAGTTCTTGGTCGTCCTCAAGTAAGAAAAGTATAGCTAATAAAGGAAACAAGCACAAACTCACTCGCTTTTCTCCCTTTAGAAATCAAAGATTGGATTTAAACAACATAAGTTCTTCAAAGACTAATGTCAAACCCTATATATATGGTTAAATTCTTAGAGGGGAAGGGTGAATGAGAGATTATAAATTCTAATGCAAATTTCATCATAAAGGCAATATACTAACAAATACAAAACAAATGAGATAAAGAGAGAGTGAGATAGATAATTTTTCTCCTATGTCCACTTCTCTCAAGTTCTCAACTTAAGGTTCCATTATATCTGGGTTTTTGCCCAAAGCCTTTTATACTCTAGCGGATCTAGGATTTCACATTTACAATAGATTTTTTAGATTTCTCTTAACCTCTAATAATTACTAGATGATTTTGAGGTTTAATGTCTCTCAAGATGTACAAAGAAGCTAATGCAAAGATTGAAATTATACTCAATAGCTTTTGCAAATGCTCTAGCTGAAGCATAAACAAAATAGAGCAAGAGATTGATTGACAGTTTGGAGCACAAGAATAACTTAGGAGCACTTTGAATTAGTTGGTATTTTTAATAACTTGAATTTTTTATTTAATTTAAAAAATCTCATTTTTGTACAGAATATAATTATTTAATTATATAATAACCTGAATATAATTTTATAATTATTTATGCTACATTGTATTTAAAAAATTCTCAATTTTAATTTTAATTTTTGATTTATATGATTTTGAAACATTAACTAGTTGTAATTTATTGTTATGTTAATTTTTTATGTTAGTTTAAAGAATTATTTCAAAATCTAAGAAATTGTTGATTTTAATATGGGTTATTAAAGTTAAAAGAAATTATTTATTAGACCAAATTATAAATTTTTAGTAAATAATAAAATTAATTTTAGTATTGTCTAAAGTGAATATTAATTATTATTATTATTATTATTAAAAAAGTATTTCAACCTTCTGCCTAATTGGTCCACTTTGGGACCAATCAAAATTTGGAATGAGGGGAGTATGGGGGAAAAACAGGAGAGAGAGAGAGAGAGAGAGAGAGAGAGAGAGAGAGAGAAAGAGAGGGAGAGGGAGAGGGAGAGAGTATCAGAGCTCTAGTTGGACCATCTTCAGTTGGCGGTGATCAATACTGCCTCCTCCAACATGAAGCTCGACCACCGATAAGCAGTTGTGCACCAAAAATGGCGAGCATAAGTGACCAGAGGAGGAGCACACGAGGAAAGAGAATCAGTTGCATAGCTACCATCCCTGGAACTTAAACTTACTAATGTTTTATAGTCAATCCGACACCATAATCAAACTCCCTGACTCTAAAATCCTTTATACGGATAGTTTGAGCTTTAGTTGTCAATGGTTGATCGGTGATTGGAGGAGAGAGAAAGCTTGCCAGCACCATCACTTTTTCTGCCTAATTTATTGCTCTTCCAATGGGAATTTGGAGAAAATAACCACATTTTTAGACTCCTCATGTCCTGAACTACAAGTTGGTATTCTCGGATTGTGATTTTGTACTGTGGAAATTTTTCGGCCATCGGATTCCGGCAACTCCTAATATGAGTGATTTTGGATAGCGACTCTAATTTTTTAAACTAAATCTATGATAAAGATCACGACTTCTAATTGTGTTAAATACTTAGTTATGGATTTAATTGTGAATTTTGATATAATTACTTATTATTATTTAATTATAGTAATTGGGTTATTAAATTAAATTAATGTGTGATGGATTAATATTATTGCTGAAAATTTTCTTCTAATTATAGATGATTATTAATGGGTTAAATTTAAATTGACCGATTTATGGATTAATGTGAATTTTATTTTTATTAATGGAGTTAAATTAGTAAATTTAAAAATTATTGGGAATTTTATGAATTAGTTGAAAATAATTTTATGAAATAGGTTAATTGATGTTATCTGGATTAATCTTGATTTATGTATAAATTATTTTCATGAAATTATTAAAAACAAAATTATATGATCAATGAGAATTTGATTAATTGATAAATTTAATTAATTTTTATAATTTTAAGTGGTTCTTTAAATAGTAATTATATGAATTTATTTAATTATATTTGAATTTTTAATTATTATAATTTTCTATGAATCTAATTATAGAAGTGTATTTATGTGTTTTTCCTTAATACGTAAAAGAAGCTAAGCACCTGTTAACTTGTTAAATGAAATCCCCTAATAGCAAAAAAGTCACTCGGAAGGAAACTGTCTATTTAGCCTTACCAAGAAGAGAAGCCGAGGCATGAGGGATGATCCACCTAGAACTTCAACTCCAACCTCAGGGATGGATATAGACTAGAATAGAAAGAACTCCATGGTAGGGCCTTGTAATGAAGGAAGAATTGGAAAGGCCCCGTAATGAAGGTAGAATTGAGCCAATGTGTGGAATAGCATTCCCAGTATAACTTGCCTAGCTAGTGTTTCCTAGTTGCCTATACTAGCCAAGAAGGAATGAATTCATTACAGTTCAAAATCCCAAAGAAGTTAGAAACAGACATTAAAGGATCAGCTGAAGTAGAAGAATAATAGAAAGCTAAAGCCATTGTTGATCCTATAAGGTAGGAAGCCCCAACCCAACCTAACCCTTCCTAAGAAGAAGTCTAGATCGGGGGATCAAGAATAGAACCTACCTCTTTGCTTGGGATTCTTTCTTCTGATAGTTTTTTGCGGTCGAGGTAGTGAAGTCATAGCAAATTGTAATATTTTGAGGATTTATAAGTTTAATTATATTAAAAAATGAATGAAATTAATTTTAAATAATTTATTAGCTAAATTTATTTTATTAAAAGGAATGTTCTATATAAATGATCTATGGAACTTTGATATTCTTAATTTATCTTTAAAATAAATAAATAAATTAATAATGTATATTAATAATCTTTATTTTATAAATGTACGTGTTTAAGTTGTGTACTATGGGAGGATTGAGATTGTTGTGATGTTTGCTGAGTTTAGAGACCTAAGAGGGGTCATTTAACTTGTTAATGACTATTGTAAGTTATGACGATATTTAGAGGTATTCATTTTCCCTTATTTCTGGGGAAAACATCATAGTTATAAGGGACACTCTTCTGAAATTTTGGTAGAATCTTTATAGTTGTTTTAAATATATCATAGTTGAATGGTCAATATGCTAATAATCTTCTTGTTACACAATATTTTTGTTTTTGGCATCTTTTCAGTCATCAAATGTTGCATAATGAGGAGAGTTAATGGGGTTCCATCAAAGTTTGTGAGTTATATAGTTCAATATAACTTTCTATTTTCTTTACTTATTTAACATTTCACTTGCATAAATGCATTGATTGTTGTATACTATATATATAATAATGCACTATGAACATAAGATAAGTCTTCTGGCATATGTATGTGATTATTTTGTAATATTTGTACTGCATATTATTTGTGGTTGTTGGATGGAATTGGGATGACATAAGAATTACTTAGGAATGTAAATCTAATTATGATGAGGATTATGAAGACAAGCCAAGATTGGTATATGATTGTCAGGCTTGCTCATCGTTAGGGCTGCTGCAAGTTAGGTCAAGGCTACAAGGTGCAAACTAATAATAGCTAAGCCCCATTGGATATAAGATACAGTTTTGAATTAAGAGAGTCAGGATAAGGGAATTGGCTCCTATATTGAGGTTTAGTGTGATTCTTTTAGATTGACTCCTATCCTTTTATGATTATGTGAATTATTATTTGGTTGACATATGCATCAGTATTTCTGACTTTTGAATGGTAAGCTATATTAACATTATATAGCTTATTCAATCGAATGCTCATCCTTATTTAATTATCCAAGTTGTAGGATGAGTTTGTGAAGGTGTTTCATTTGTGCATTCTTGCTTTTCATTCATTTGGCAGTGAGGTGTATTTGATTATACTTAGTTATGTAAATAATTTCATATTGTTTTATGTTATTAAAACTTTAGCATTCCACATTGTTATTTTCTTTGTATATGTAATTATATATTATTCATCAGTTGTTTAGTATCTTTTGGGCTAATTGAGATGTTCTATTAAGCAAGAACCTTGTGATGAGGATGATGATGTGATTAAGATGATTGCCTTGTATTGCACTTTTTATGATTTGATGTTTACTTAGGTTCTGTATAATATATGGGCCTACAACCTTGTTTTGTGATAGTTACAGCTATTACTTAATAGTTTAATCATTTAATGAGTAGTCAAGCTTAATACGGGCATTGATAGCTATGTGCATCACTCGTGTCCTACTACCGATCACATTACCCTTCGGTTGGATTAGATCGTGACAAACTTGGTATCACCTCTAATATGTTTAGAGTTGAGAAAGTCCTAGATGGTCTTTATTCTTGTACTCATATAGAGTATAGAATTCTCTTTTGTCTTATTGAGTTTCTCTTGCCTCTAATTCAGTGTTAACCCTATATTGTGATTTACTATTTTTGTTATTTATGTTTGTATGTATGTATTGTCCATTTTCATTGGCATGATGGATTTAGTGACTCATTTTAGACTCACGGTTTACAATAAGAAGATATATGATGTTAGTGGTAATTCTTCAACAATGAAGACACTTTTGAACATATAGGATGTAGTTAGAATGAAAATGGGTAAGTACTTTTGTGAAGCGGGAAGATACTGGGACCATGTCAGGTTGATTTTTTAGAATCCATGAGGACATTGATCTATTAGGGATTTAAAATGATTAAAATTTATTTTTTTGAATGCTCTTGAAATTAAATGCTTTTGTTTTAATTTGATTATTGTCACATCCCAACTTTAGAGATATGATGGTCTTAGAACATGGGGAGACATAGTTCACCCGCACCCGTAAAACCCACTTATGCACATATAAACACTGCCTAAGATCTTACCAAAACCTTATGCATTAACTTAATTATCGAATAATAAGGAAAGCTTTAACCAGCGGAAGTATAATTTAAAGAAAATACTTTTAGATACAATCCATATGAAAAGAATATTTAAGACTCTAAATAAATTATCACATAAATAATATTCCAAAAATGAAACTCCCAGAGTATCTAAAAAGACTCTTCAATCATGGTATGCTAATAAACTTGGACAAGGAAATTCCCCAAACAAAGTAGATTGCTTGAGCCATCACCTTGCCTCCTCATAATGCTCACCTGAAACCACACAAAGAAAAGGGGTGAGATAGATGATCTTAATGAGTAAACAATATAGCTTATACAATAACACATATCCCTTGGAAAGGGCTCATAGCTTATAACTTGTAGTTTATGATTCATAATTCATGATTTATAGCTCATGGTTCAAAGTTTGCAATTTAACAGGGTTCGCAGAAATCACACTTGTGAGTGAAGACTCTTGCTCAATTCACTCGTGAGTGAAGACCCTGCTCAATTCACTCGAATTTACTTGTGAGTGAAGACTCTTACTTAATTTACTCATGAGTGAAGACCCTGCTCAATTCACTCAACTACACTAAGAAGAGGTGGCCTCAAGCCAAATTCCAACTCTTATCATGAAGAAGCGTGAAGCTAATCAGCCCCACGGCTAGAATCACCCCTTCTCACTGAGGTGGATACTATGCCCCTATCCATCTAATTAAGACCATGTATACAGGTTTCGATGATTACCCACATCGATACGAGGATTTTTGTATAAAAAGTTCATAGGTACCATAGCTAGAGCTAATGGTAATCACTTGTAACAGTAGCACTTAAGAAAGCAATAACATGTAGCATAATAGCAATAGTAGTTTAACTTATAGAACAAAAGATAAATAATGGTGTGGTTCCAGAAAGAATATTAGGTAAGGCAATAATCACAAAGGTTTTTTCTTATTATAGAATAATCAAAATGGTTTCAGACCAATTGTCCTTTGGTAACCCAAGCTTAGCAAAGAAGTCATATAGTTATAATAGAGAATAGAAAGGCACTTGGGTTTCAAAAATCTTAAAGGTTTATATAACATGATAGCTTGTACTTGTAACATGAACATAATGTTTACTCACCTTGTGGTTCCTTAGCTCCTAATTACTGTAGCCCTTGAACTTCTAATATTCCTCAAGCTCTAACATAATATTTAATTCAATACTTAACATTTGCTTAATCATCATTCTATCCTATCCCATATCTACCCCATGCACATATAACATTCACATATACTTAGAGTTGCACTTAGAAGTGCACTCATCACTTGCAAATAATATGTTGACTTTTAAAATCTTGCACACTTAACCTTCATAGGCTCACATGAATCACATTATAACTAATATTATGACTTTTTTAAAGTCAAACATAATATATCATGATCTTAATATCAATTCAATTTAACATTCAACTCAGTACATTTAACACGTTTCATATATATCAACTTAACATGTATCCTTAAAGAGTCATGCTTATCTCTTTAGACCAAATCATACAATCAATCTCATAGTCAATTTAAGATCATTAATTCACTATTAACTCATCATAAAATCTATTTCACATTTCACTTAATCATGTTCACATATTAACCATACATAACAATTAGGGTTTGAAAACCCTTGTTTAGGCCGAACCTTCTAAGCTTTGTCTAAAGTTACTCTTTCAACCAACATGCAATTAAACCATTTACCACTCATATGCACCTATAAATGACTATTAAAACATATCATATAAAAATTATAGACATTGGGATTAAAATCCCAATGTAGGCCGAATGCATACTTTCATGGAAAATATGAACTTTCTTATTTTTCACACTTTCCATTCATTATAGTAATATGCAGAAATATGGTTTAACCCAATATTTTTCATGTAAACATAACAAAAATCATTTTAGAACACCATGATGTAGGAATTGGCACCCATTTATATTAAATGCATGGAAATTTTCTAACTTTAGGTTTTTGGGGGAAAACCGTAAATTCTTTTGCTTTTTGTACTTTCCGATCATTACAGTAATATAGAGAAATATAATTTAAATCAATATTTTTCATCTAAGCACAACAAAAATCAGTTTAGAACACTTCAATATGCAAATTGGCACCCCCTTATTTAATTGCATGAGAATTCTAACTTTGAGTTTTAGGGTTCACCTTTGGTGGATGTGCGAAGAAAGAGTTGTGTTTTCAGTTGAAAATCAGTTTCTCCTTCAAAATAATCACCTAGGCATCAGTTTCTCCTTCAAAATAATCACCTAGGCCAAATTTAACTAAAAGAAAAATAGTAAATACACATCCCAAAGTAGTTTTCTTATGATTAGTTTCATAAAAATTAAATAGTAAATTGAAAGAAGAGAAAAACTTATAAAAACAGTCATGAAATCACAAGGTTTGAAGGCACCTTATGAATTTCGGTTGAGAGAATATTTTTGAGAGAATTTTTCTATAAAAATTTTGAAGAATAATAGAATGGTGGCTGTCAAGATTAGGGTTGGCCAAAATTTAGGTTAATATATGTAGGAATTTGACAAAATTACAAGTTTGCCATTAATGAGCTAGGTTAGGAGTGTTTTCGTGTGTTGGGCTTTGGTGAGTTGGGCCTTTCTATTTTATTTATGGGCTAATTATTAGTAATTAAAAATAAAATATTTTTCTTATTATTTTCATTGAAATTCTCCCAGAAATATTTATTTAGAAATATTTTAAAAATGCTCATAAAAACTATTTTATGCTTAAAAATCGCTTTATGCATGAAATTCACTTTATATGCAATAAATTATTTTATGCTTATGCACTTTATATAAATCATTTATTTTTCATTAAAAATTCATATTATGCATATTAGAACTAATCTAACATGCCACATACTCATCAATCACATGACTCATGAATTTTCATAAAAACACACATTTTGTCATAATAGCTTTAAATTCAAGTAAGTTATCATGAAAACTCCTAGGGTGGGTGTGGGTTGTTACTGTAATACCTAAAGTTTCTCTACCTTATTAGAGTTAGCAATAAAGACACTATAATATTCACGTGTTGAGCCAATCAAGGCCTTTCTAGCACATTGAGAACCATAAGAACATCATAAGAAGTAAATTCTAAATGAATAATATGGCAATGAGTGAAGAGTGTCATTGATTTCGATAAACACTTTTATAATAAAATGGAAGTCAAATTGAGGTTGACTTAATGTGACTATGTTAACTATTTACTTGAAATGTGAATCTAAAATGCTAATGAATGGGCATTGATATCTACTAAGACATTGGGAGATGATAATAGTTACATGAAAAGTTGATTTCAATTAAAGTTATAATGGTATAATGAAAATCAAACTTAATTTGACCAAATCAGTCTATATGACTTACATGCATGAACAATGCTAATGAAAGGCTAGAAAATATGTACTATAGAGTGAACAAGATTTATTTAGCAATGTCTAAAGTGTATAGTGATATTGGAAGGTAGAAATACGTATATTAAAGTGAAAGAAATGAAATGGGAAATGTATGAAGTATTGAGCTTGAAACGTGCACATAAGGATTTATTAATGGGCTTTTGGACTCAAAAGCCAAGCCCACAGAATAGTCAACCCATAAGGCCCAAGGATGAATGAATATACACTTAACTAGAGTTAGAAATAGCTAAAAAAGGTTAAGTTAGATGCTGGAAAAGCTAGTCACCATTTTTGATTAAGTCAATTCCTTTTCCGACTTGAAGTTTCACTTCACCCATACCTAAGTCTACATTCACTTTGCTCTTTCCAAGCCATAAAATGATGATCATCACCATTGTAGAGAAAATTCTAGCCCTCCAACTTGATCAAATCATAACTATCCATCAAGGTTAAATCTTAGCCATTAGATTGATCGTCATCAAATTTCCACCATCCAACCTATTATATATATATATGCAAAATTTATGTTATGATCATCATTTTTCTCATCTCTACACCAAAGTTCCACCATAAGAAAAAAAGCTCTCTCTGTACACCAATGGCAATAAGAACCTTAGCAAACCAAAGCTAACCAAGGTGAGAAATCTTGTTCATCTCCTCTCATCTATGTTTTAAGATTGATTTTGTATCTTGGTTGTATAAAGTCTCTTCTACATTAAATATAAATTTTGGCCAATACTAAGAAATGATCAAGGAGGTGTTTTAAGTTCTAATTGAATACATTTATGGTTACTTTAGATGAAGAATAATGATTTGGAAGTGTTGAAATGAACTTTAGAAACTTAGTTCAAGATTTGAACATCTTAGAGGCATAATATAGTTTGAAAGGGGAATTTGATGTTTTAATGCTAGATATTGATAATTGAATGATCATATAGGTTTTATGTTATGCTAATCTTATAATTCCATGATCAATTTGAAGATTGGATGAGGAATTAATAGTTTTCCCCAAATTCTAGGGTTTATGGAAAAATTAGGGATTTTGGGAATTGAACTTGGATTCATGAAATTGAAGGGAAAATCAAGCTTAAGAATTATGTAATAAGATTTGTATAATGTTAATTTTGAAATTCAATTGATTGAAGTGATTTTCTCCAAAATTAATGAGCTAAGTTCATTTATGGAATTTGATGATAGAAGTAGAATTAATTCCATTGAATATTAGAAAATGTTTAAATTGATTCTACTCAAAGTTGAAATGTGAAATTGAGAAGAAAGGAATTATCCTTCCTTAAATGAATAGTTTTGGCCATTTGGAGAATAACTAAGCAAAGTGTAAAATTAGTAACAAGTATATGGGTGGTATATCTTGACTTTAAAAGTGATGAGTTGTGCTTTAATGAACAAGATAGAAATGTTAACAAGTTAAGCTAAATTAAACAAATGATATAACGAGAAAGTGATTGATGTACAATTGAATTGCAAATGTGTAGAGTCTAAAGACAAGGATAAGGATATTGTCAAAAAGTGTGAGGGGCACTGCTAGCATTAAAGTTAAATGTAAATAAGAGCAAAGGAGTCCAATGTGAGTACTTAATAATATAATATGACTTGTGTTATATGCTTTGAACTTTTATTGTTCAAACCACAATCATTGAAATATTCCAATTCCTTGATGAGCTTGAATTGCCTATTAAATATTGAGCCATTTGATATGATGCTTCTTGATGACAATTGACTATTGTGAACCTATCATGTTGAATTCATAATGTGATCATCAGATTCCTTAATGTGAACCTTATATGAACTTTCCTATTGAATGCCTATTAATAAGCAAAAATCCCTTTTTGATGTGGGGTAATACATTGAACCATATGCACTTGGTATAAACTTGTAGGTAGGGCGAGACTACCTAACCTCTGTTAGGGGGGAACACCTAATTGTAAGACCTGATGAGTCTTACGTAATGTGATACATGTGAGTGAGCAAGGCTGCCACTCTTGAAGTTATATGTGTGGGAAGCATTCTGCTCTTAAGAAAATGTTATTTTTGCTAAAGATATTGTTTCCATCTTAAATGAGAAATTGAACCATAATGAGAATATTAATTGAAAACATTCCATTTCTATAAAGAGCCCTTCCTGAAAAAGGTCTTTGTACTTGCAATATATATATATATATATATATATTGTATTATTATGTACTCACTGAGCTTTGTCTCATTCTTTAGTGGTTTAAATTTTTCAGGCAAGATTGATGAGTTAGCAAGGTAATTTCCAAGCTATATTCTTCTACTTGGAAGTTACTCTACTAGTTTCAAGTGTTGGGATTCTTGACTATGAAGACTATCATTTTAGAGCTCCATAGTAGTGGAAGGTTAGTACAAAAACATTACTAGGTTTACATGTGTTGTAAATTATATTCTAATTACTGTTATAATAATGTATGAAATAATGTACATTTGGTTAATGATATGAAATGAAATTTTAGAAATTTTACAATTTGTATTTGTAAATGGTATTATGAGTTAACTAGGAAATGATAAGTGACTAATGGGTTACAAAGAAAGGTAATCAGGTTAAGATCTTGGGATAAAATCCTACATGATGTATGGTAAAGGATTATAAGTTAAATGGGATTCTATGAGTTTAGGTGACTTTATGTCTCCCTATGCCCTAAGACCATCACTACTTAATAAGTGGGGCATGACAAAAGTGAAATCAGAGCAAAGGTTTAAGTCTACTTTAGACTTTATAAATACTATGGGTTATAGGTTAAACCATGGAGCATAGAAATTCCTTCTTGTCTTTTGAGGTACATCGTTAAGTCTAGATTCACATTATCTATAAAAGTTTGAGTCCTTAGTATGATGTATGATATGTGCATAATGACTGTGAAAAAGGAAATAATAATGTTGTCTAAATGATATATGTGACTAAGTTATATGTTATGAAAATGAGATGATATGGGTACCATGTGTATAAAAGAAAAATGACTAATTATGTGAAGAAGTATCCAATTAAAAAAGTATATGTGCCTTATTAGGAATAAATTTCCTACTATGGTTAATTGTCAATTATCGATATGGTTTAGTAAAGGTATATTAAATCCTTCGTGCCTATGATGTTTACACACAACAACTGTTGGCTAAATGCTATTAGGTGAAAACCTAAACGTGATTTCATGAAATGTTCATGAAATATGAATAATGATATGAATATGGTTATCCTTGCATATACTCTAGTATGTATGATGTTCAGAATATGAGATATCCTAAGACAAGTTATATAATGATAATGAGAGAGACTCTGCATATCTAGAAGATTGAATTATGAATGGATAGATTTTGAATATAGAAAATGGTATGTATGTAAACATAGTAAAGAATGTAAATTGAGAAATAAGTGATACAATATTATAGTTCCTTTATATCTGCACAAAATGTGACTAATATATGAAAGCTAGAATGATGATGCTTAAACTACTCTTTAAAGCAGTGCAAACATATTTATATGCTAAATGGTGAAATCCTAATATTAGAAAGGACTGAAATAAAGCCCATAACATATCCAAATGGAATAGCCTATGAAAGTGTATAAAAAGTTAAATGAAAAATTTAGAGCCTCTAAAATAGCTTTAAACGATTGAATTTGGGCCTAAAAGTGGGTGGTGTTAGAAACCTGAAAATGATTATAGATCTCTGAATGAGCTTTGATTTGATATGTTATAGGCCCCATAACTCATCCGTAGTTGAGAGTTATGGCTTCCTAAAGTTGGTCTGCACAGAAGACTTATTCTTCTATTAGTTAGACTGGCACAGTTATGAGTGACTTGAAAAATATTTGAAGAAGATGGGAAGCCATAGGTGAACACACGAGTGGGATTCCAATCGAGTGATAAGGGCAAATTAGAAATTCATCCAGTAGCCTCCCATGGGTGGAGGCACAACTGGGATTTCACCCATGGGAAGTTATGTTCTTGACTGTGTTAGAGCCTGCACCTAGCTTTCAAAAAAAAATTGTGAAATCTCTTCTTGTGATCATGTTTGCCTTTTTATATTTTGCCCTCTTTTCTATTTGAACTATTATTATCAAATGTTGATGTCACATCTCAATTTTTAGAGATATGACGGTCCTAGAACATGGGGAGACATAGGGTCACCTATGCTCATAGAACCCACTTACACATATACAAATCATGCCCAAGATCATACCGAAACTAATGCATTAACTTAAATACCCAATATCATAGGAAACTTAGTATGTTGAAGAATAATTTAACAAATACTTTGAAAACACCTCATACGAAAATAATGTTTAAAGTCTTAAAATAAATTATCAATAGTTAATATCCCATAATAAACTTCTTGGAGCATCTACGAATATCTCTTCATAACATAGCATTAGTAAAGACTCTGACAAGGAATCCCCAAACAAAGTAGAATGCTTGAGCCATCACCTTATCTCCTCACATTTGCTCACCTGGAACCATACAAGGAAGAAGGGGTGAGATAGATGATCTCAATAAGTAAACAATATAGCACACACATTAACATATATTCCTTTAAAAAGGAAACTCAACTTATACACATAGTTCATAATTTACAATTCATTAATCAAGCTGTAATTTAGCAAGTTTATAGAAATCACACTTATAACACATAGAGAGTGAAGGCTGTTGCTTTATCACTCAAACACGTATAGGAGAGGTGGCCTTAAACCAAATTCCAACTCCTATCACATAGAAAAGCGTGAAGCTGATAAGGCCCTACGGTTAGAACTGCTTCTTTCTAGCTGAGGTGGATACACTACCCCTATCCATCGGGTTAAGATGGTGTGCACAGATTCTAATGATTATCCGCATTGACACGAGGACTTTTGCATAAAGGGTTAAAAGTACCATAGCCAAACACATATAACAATAACATTTAAGGCAATAATAACATATATCATAATAGTGAAACAGTTTAACTTTTTTAACGAAAGATGCAACAATAGTGTAGTTCCAAAAAGAATATAAGTTAGGGCAACAATTACAAGGAATTATCATTGGATAAATAAAAAAAATAATTTTTGGACTAATTGTCCTTTGGCAACCCAAGATTTACAAAGAAATCATTTAATCATATTTTAGGATAGGAAGAACTTGGGTTTCAAAGATCTTAAAGGCTTACATAACATGATATCACATATTTGTAACATAACATAATGTTTACTCACACTTGTAGCATGAATACAATGTTTACTCACCTTGTGGTTCCTTTTAGCACTTTTAGCACTTTCTGTCTATTATAGTAATATGTAGAAACATGGTTTGAACCAAGATTTTCCATGTAATCAAAACAAAAATCATTATAGAACATAAAAATATAGGAATTAGCACATAGATAAATCCATATGCATAAAAATTTCCAACTTTAGGTTCTAGGATGAAAAATCATGAGTTTTCTTATTTCTGGTACTTTCCGATCATTGCGACAGTATGTAAACATGTGAATCAAACCATTATTTTCCATTCAATCACAACAATTATCAATTTAGAACACTAATACACACCAATCAAAAGCCATGGACAATTCTCATGCATGAAAATTTCAAGTTTAGGGTTTAGAGTGAAAATTATGAGTTTTCTAGCTTTTTGGTGTTTTTCGATCATTACAGTAATATGTAAACACATGATTTAAATCATTATTTTTCATCCAAACAAAAAAAATATCAGTTTAGGATTCCTTCATGCACAAATCAGCAGCCATATGTATATATAATCATAGAATTTTCAAACTTTTAAGTTCTAGAACGAAAACGTTGAATTTCCTTATTTTTTGAAACTTTTCAGTCATTACAGTAATATGCAAAAATATGATTTAATTTAATATTTTTCATCTAAACACATCAAAAATCAGTTTAGAATAGAAGCATGTAAAAATCACCCCCTTGGAAATGTTTATGCATGATAATTTTAATTTTGAGTTGTTGGATTCACCTTTAGAAAAATCGTGTAAAGAGGTTGGTGATCTCGATAGAGAAATTAATTTCTCTTTCAAGAATTCACCCAAACTAAATTAAATATGTAAAAATCAGTAAATACTTAGTTCAAAATAATTTTCTTATAATTTAGTTCATAGAAATCGGATAAGGAATTGAAAGAGAAGAAAAACTTATGATTACAGTCAAGAAATCGCAAAATTGAAGGTGTTTTGAGAATTTCAGTAGAAAGAACTATTTTGAGAGAATTTTTCCATAAAAATACTGGAATAATAGAGTGTGGTTGCTAGAAACTATAGGGCTGGCTGAAATTTGGTATTTAGATATAGGGTTTTGGACAATTTCCAAGATTATCCTTAATGAGCTAGGCTAGGAGGGTTTTTGGGTAGTGGGCTTTTAGGTATTTTGGCTTTTTATTTAATTTAGGGGCTGATTATACACAATTAAAAATAAAATATTTTTCTTATTATTTTCTATAATATTTTCCCCAAAAAATTTATTTAAAAATTATTTTAAAATAGCCATAAAATTGTTTTATGCTTACAAATTGCCTTTATGCATGAAAATTCATTTTATTTAAAATAAATTATTTCATGCTAATTCACTTCATGTAAATTATTTATTTCATAATAATAACTCATATTATACATATTAAAACTAATTTAACATGCCACATACTCATCGATCACATAGCACATAAATTTCTATAAAGCACATACTTAGCCTTAATAGTTCTAAATCAAGCAAATTGTCACAAAAATTTATAGGGTAGGTGTGGGTTGTTATAGTTGAGGTGCATTTTGAACCTCTAATTAAGTGAATAGCTCACTCTTGTACTCTTGAAATTGTGGCTACATCATGCTACCTAGCACTATCATGAATTTCTTCATTCGTGTTCTTGTAATGGGACATTAAGAAGGTAAATTGGATTCTTGTATTATATGTTTGCTTGATTGTGTTATGAAAAGTATCTAAGAGATAATGAATTAGTTTATGATTTGTGTAAACAAATTGTTAAAGGATATGTGAAATAGTTGAATGATATGTCTATAGGAAATTGTTAGGTGTTATGAACCATTAAGGTTATAAAACGAAAGATGATACCCAACAGTGGTCAAGTGGGACTACAAATGGTTCATATAGATATTACATATTGAGATTTATGTGAGATGGGCTAAAAAGGGTATTATCAAATTTGTGATCTGGATGCCACCTTATAACATTTCATATATCAAGTATTGTTAAAGGAAGAATATTAATCTAGTGTGAATTAAAGGAAGATCACTTTGTATTCAAAGAAGGAAGCAATCAATTGTGTATGTGTTAAGTTGACTTTCAAGAAAGGCGATTAGGTATGTGTAATAGAAAATTTTCATAAAATTACTAAGGGAATAAAGTTGTGAGGTTAGTAAAGGACCATAGTAGAACATGATTGATGTTGGATCATTCAAAAGAAAGGTGTATGAAATTGACAATTATAAGAAGGTATATATGACTAAGGAATAGTCTCTAAAAAGAATGTAAGGAATTGAGAACAGTTTGGCTTGAAAAGGATAAGTTTAAGCTAAGAACGAATTGGTGTAAAAACATCGATTGATCTTGGACAAAATGCCTTATGTCGAGAAAGAGTTCACAATGGCAAGAATACCTGTAAAATAAGAAAGGTATGAAATTATATGATTATATGTTAAATAGAAAGATAGCTTGAATAGGATCAAGCAAAGTAATTGAGATGTAGAAAGGTAAAAATAATGAATGATAAGACAAAAAGTATGTGAGGAAATTCTAGAATATATGAAGTATAGAATTAAAACAAGCTAAAGGAAACAAAAGTAATGACATAAAAGGAGCTTATAAAGTCGACCAATTAGCCAAATCCCATCCAAGAGAAGTATTCTATGATGAAATTGAATTAATAATGAGATAGAATTGAATAAGTTAAGATAAATACCATAAGAAATGGTAAGCTTTGAATGTAACTCAATAATGAAAAGGTGAGATGGATTAAGTTTTAAGGTGGAAAATATAGAAAATTTTGAGGCACAGGAGATTATAAGTGTTAAAGAGAGTGTAATATAAGGAATAAGGTAATATGGATAAAGGATTTTACTGATAAGGATAAGGTTATAGAAAGTTAAGTAGAGAAAAGTTATAGGGCTAAGTGAATGATATGAAAAGTTTATCTCAAATAGGATGAATATTTGAACACAGAAAGAAAAATTAGCCAATAAGGTGTTGCAATTGGGAATAGTCCTAATAGATTATTTATTCAAAGAAATGTAGTTGATTGGATACAATGATGTTATTAATGTTGAGTGAAAACAAGAAGTGTAAATGTTTACGAGTGATACAAAATTTAAATAGTATGAGAGATGTATGAGTATGAGAAAATAACATTAATGGAATTTTGTTAAGAATGGTGTATTGTCACATCCCAATTTTAGAGACATGATGGTCCTAGAACATGGGGAGATATAAGGTCACCCACGCCCATAGAACCCACTTCGACATATACAAAATCATGCCTAGGATCGTACCAAACCTTATATAATAACTCATTTAAAACATTCATATGAAAACCTTTAGTTACAGAAGATAAGAATTAGATACTTCACATATAACCCATAAGAAAATAATATTCATAATCTAGTCAAAACCTTAATAAATAACATCTCAAAATAAACATCAAAAATAAATATTCCTAGAGCATCTAATGACAACCCTTCATAGTATAGTATTATTAAAGACTTGGACAAGGAATTTTTTAAGTGAGGTAGGATGCTTGAACCATCACCTTACCTCCTTATACTGCTCACCTAGAACCATACAAAGAAAAAGGGGTGAGATGGATGATCTCAATGAGTAAACAATCTAGCACATATATTAACATATATTTCTTTAAAAAGGAAACTCATAGCTTATACACATAGTTCATGAGTTACAATTCATGAATTAAGTTGCAATTTAGCAAGGTTTTCAATTTAATAAGTTTGCAGAAATCACACTTATAACACATAGAGAGTGAAGGTTGTTGCCATGATCACTCGAACATATAGAGGAGAGGTGGCATCAAACTAAATTCCAACTCCTATCACATAGAAAGGTGTGAGGTTGATCAAGCCTTATGGCTAGAACCACCCTTTCTAGCTGAGGTGGATGCACTACCCTTATCCATCGAGTTAAGACTGTGTGCACAAGTTTCGATGATTACCTGTATCGGCATTAAGACTTCTGCATAGAAGGTTAAAGGTACCATAGCTAGAGTTAATGGTAATCACATACAGCAATAACATTTAAGGCAACAATAACATGTATCATAATAGCAATAGCAGTTTAAATTTTTGAACAAAAGATACAAGAATAGTGTAGTTCTAGAAATAATACAAGTTAGGGCAATAATCACAAAGGAATTATCATTGCATAAATGGTTTTTTAACCAATTGTCCTTTGGCAACCTAAGCTTAATAAAGAAATCATATGGTCAAAGTTAAAAATGGAAATGAACTTGGGTTTCAAGAATCTCAAAGGTTCTTATAACATAATCATTTGCACATATAACATGAATATAGTGTTTGCTCACCTTGTGGTTCCTTCGCTCCTAGTACACATAGCCATTTTGAACCTCTAAAACTCCTCAAACTCTAACATAATATTTAATTCAATACTTAGTATTTATTTAATCATGATGCTCTCCTATCCCATAACTACCCCATGCACATATAACATTCATATACACTTAGAGTTGCACATATAAGTGCACTTCATCACTTACACATAACATATTGACTGTTAAAAGTCTCATACATTTAGCCTTTATAGGCCCATATGAAAACACATTATGATCATGTTAATACCTTTCTAAGGTCAATAAAATATCATTATCTCAATGTCAATTTACTTTAAAAATTATCTTAGTACACATAACACTTCCATATATATCAATTTAACAAATAACCTTTCAAGTATCATGCTTATCTCTTATGACCAATTCATTCAATCAATCTCCTTATAAATTCAAATCATACAACCTACTTCCATATTATCTAATCACATTCATATATTAATCAAAACATAAGGTTAAGATACCTTAAGTATACCAAATCGCCTCTAGCCTTGTCTAGAGTCATTCCTTCAACCAACATGCAATTTAACCATTTATCATTCATACATACATGTCAATAATTAACAAAATAAATCACATACAAATTATAAACATTGGATAAAAATTCCCACAATGGCCGAATGCTCTATTCAATGGAAAACATGCATTTTTCTTACTTTTCGCACTTTCCATCTATTATAGTAACATGTAAAAACATGGTTTGAACCAAGATTTTTTATGTAAACATAACAAAAATCATTTTAGAACATAAAAAAGTAGGAATTGGAACATATATAAATCCATATGCATGAAAATTTCTAACTTTAGGTTTTAGGATGAAAAACCATGAGTTTTCTTTTTTTTGGTATTTTTTGGTCATTACAGCAACATGTAAACATGTAGTTTAACCATTATTTTTATTCAATCACAACAATTTTCAGTTTAGAACATCATTACACAAAAATTGGCAGCCATATGTGTTTCTCATGCATTAAAATTTCAAGTTTAGTGTTTAGAGTGAAAATCATGAGTTTTCTTGCTTTTTGGTGTTTTATGATCATTACAGTAATATATAAACACATGATTTAAATCATTATTTTCCATCTAAACTTAACAAATATCAATTTAGAATATAAATCCATACAATTTGGCAGCCCTTAGGGTTCATACATATGAGAATTTCCAACTTTTAAGTTCTAGGATGAAAATCATGAATTTCCTTGTTTTCTGAAACTTTTCAGTCATTATAGTAATATGCAAAAATATGATTTAATTCGATATTTTTTTTATCTAAACACATAAAAAATCCATTTAGAACATAATCATACAAAGATCACCCCCCTCATAATGTTTATACATGAAAACTTTCAATTTTGAGTTGTAGGATTCACCTTTTGAGAAATCGCGTAGAGAGGTTAGTGTTTTCGGTAGAAAAATTGATTTCTCTCTCAAGAAATCACCTAGGCTGAATTTAATAAATAAAAAAAATAGTAAATAATCAGTTTCAAATAATTTTCCCATGGTTAGTTTCATAGAAATCAAATAACAACTTGAAAAGAGCGATAAACTTATGAATACGGTCAAGAAATTGCAAAGTTGAAGGTGTTTTGAGAATTTTACTAGAGAGAATTATTTTGGGAGAATTTTTCTATCAAACTACTAAAATAACATAGTGTGGCTGCTAGAATTCTAGGGCTGGCCAAAATTTAATATTTAAATGTAGGATTTTGGACAAATTGCCAAGATTACTCTTAATGATCTTTCCAAGATTACTCTTAATGAGCTGGGTTAGGAGTGCTTTAGTGTGATGAGCTTTTAGGTATTTGAATTTTTATTTAATTTATGGGTTAATTATAGATAATTAAAATACAATATTTTTTCTTATTATTTTCTATAAAATTGTACTAATTATTTTACACTAATGCACTTCATGTAAATCATTTATTTCACAATAATAACTCATATTATGCATATTAAAATTAATTTAACATGCCACACACTCATTGATCACATAGCACATAAATTTCCATAAAAGCATACACTTAGCCTTAATGGTTCTAAGTCAAATAAATTGTCACAAAAATTTCTAGGGTAGGTGTGGGTTGTTACATCTACGTACCAAATGAATTAGATATAGAAATAAAGAGAATATAAAATTGTTAAGGAATGAGTTATTTGATGCAAAGTGTATAAAGAGATATGTAATATGCCATGTGAAATTCTTAAGAAGAATATGACTTGTAAAGATATGAATGTTATATTTAAAGCTATAATTATCACCTTAGTGAGGAACACTAGGAAGGGGAAAGATTTCCCTATAGTGAGAGGATGACTTGGAATATTAATGTGAATGTTAAGTTTTACTATAACAAATAAATAGTATCTACTCAATGGGGACAAGGCCTCTTAATAGGAAAGTAAATGAGATATGCCTTAGGTATGGAAGTCTAAAGATGAGAAAAAAAAAATCTACTAGATAAGAAATGATGTGATGAAACAAGATGATCAAGGAAACAGACATCCTTCCTATAATGCTATAGTAGCAATCCAAATATCCAAAGGTGAAGAAACTCAATATCTGAAGGAATTACTGAGCAAATATAGCTTTTTGTTTAAAGGTCTATAAAGGCAATGACATAGTTCTGCCATGAATGCCCTGATAGATGCCCTTTAATGCCACTTGACTAGTGATAAGATAAGATTGATGGTATTAGTTTCCTAAGGATCAATCTTCGAAATAAAGAAAATAGTTCCATGCAAAGAATGATATACTTAAATGCAAAATATGAATGGTATTTTAAGGTAACTATAGTTCAAATATAGGCTTGAGGTTATATAGTAAAAGGGAAAAGAATTAGTTGAAATAAGAACATGGATATGAGAAAAGAAAAGTTGACACAAGTATAGAAATAGAGATGTTCAAATTTATTGAAAAAAAAAATGAATGAAGTGTGAAAGAAGGATAAGAAATATCATCTAAGTATTAAGAGACCATATATTTGAATAATAGAAAATAAGATTTAGATAACTATGTTAGAATATACCAAAGGATCATAGTTATGGAGTGAAATTGTATTTCTTTATTATACTTATCAAAACATAAGTTGAGAATTAGAAAGAAAAGTGAGGAATAACTTAATAATGAAATAGAAGAAATAAGTAAAGAAGAAAGAAATGCATAAGTATAAATATGAATAAGAATCAACATTGGAGTGTATGACATATACAACTATTAAGTTTGATTGGATATATTATAAGAAGAACTTGAGAATTTAAAAGAATGTATGTGCCTTATTGAGCTTAATAGGAAAACTTTATTGAATGGTAAATGACCCTCCTTAGGAAGAGGAAAGGGAAAATCAAACTATAAGATACAATGAACTAAAAGTGAGTTGGATTAGAATAGTAATATAATTACATGAGATTTATTGCGGAAAAAAAAAGTAAAGTGAAATGACAAAGAGTATAATGTAAGATAGTTACCTAATAGTAGATATCTTGTCACCAAAGTGCGTCATTGATAATACAATCCTTGAAGTTAAAGAGGCTTTGGAATTTTTTTAACAGATGCATCAATACCATTATGAATTGGTTAGTAGAAATTTATCCTACTTCATTGTGTGAGTGTATAGAACCCTCCATATGACAATGTGCAACAAAGTCTATTAATAAGAAATTATAAATAATTGCCTAACAAAGGATTATGATCAAAGAGAGATGAAGCATAACTATTGTTCAAGCATTTTATGAAAGGTTGAAAGCTACAAGTGAAATACAAGACTCAAGGAACAAGAAATTGCAATTGATGAAATTAAGGAATAAGTAAAAAGGAATCAAGTTCTAAGTAAAGGATAATGCCTGTAAGTGTGGGAATGACAAAGATGAATTGTGTGTATAAGGAAATAACTATAAATTTGATTGCATGAATATTTATATGAGCACTATATAGGAGCAAGTGTGAGAATGACTAGAATACGGAACTTTAAAGTAGTTGAAATAATTAGTAATAATAGAGAATCTAAGAATATCTGTATACTGCTTTGAGATTTTATAAAACTATAAAGATTTGATACAATATTGCGTAATTGGTATATGGAGATAAGACATATAAGTTAATGAAAGATTAAGGCGAGCTTTGTTATGTTTTTCATTTATAAATAACTATGCATATACCATATGGTTATTACATGTTCAAAAGATGATAAGATGATTGAAGTTGTAGAGAAAGCTTTAACAAAGAACTGACTAAAAGTTTGGTTTGGTAAAATAAGTAAATAATCCTTTGTAGACATATATAATTAAGGATTGATTGAATATAGAAGAATCCTTCAATAATAAGCGAGAAGAGAAGAAATGAAAATAATTTGTTTAAAGTATTAATACTGGTAAATTATAATGAATATTAAGAGTGACCATAACCACCAGATATGGGATTGCAACATTTTAAATTACCCTTCTAGAGGCTTACAAAGAAATGATAAGATCTTTGTATGGTGCTTTAAGAATTTTTAAGTTATGATGAGTTGACATGAAGAAATAAACTTATAGTATGCAAAATAAGAAAGGAGATATTACATGTTTAATGGGTTAGGAAATCAATATAACATCGATTTTATAATAGGTCCGACGATATAAGAATTATTATTAAGAGGACTCATTAAATGAATTGGAATAAAAGAGATAGCGAGGAAATGATCAAAAATCTATGGAGATAATAAATGTATATAAGAATACAACTGAGACATGTAGCCTGAGTATTGTCAATTACTTTATGAACCAAAAGCATTTGTTTTGAAAATTTAAGGACGAATTTTCTAAAGGAGGATAAAATGTAATACCTAAGGTTTCTCTACCCTATTAGAGTTAACAATAAAGGCATTGTAATGTTCATGTGCTGAGCTAGTCAAGGCCTTTCTAGCACATTGAGAACCATAAGAACATCATAAGAAGAAAATTCAAAATGAATAATGTGGCAATAAGTGAAGAGTGTAATTGATTTTGATAAACACTTTTATGATAAAATGGAAGCCAAACCGAGGTTGACTTAATGTGACTATGTTAGCTATTTACTTGAAATGTGAATCTAAAATGCTAAGGAATGGGCATTGACATCTACTAAGATATTGGGAGATGATAATAGTTACATGAAAAGTTGATTTCAATTAAAGTTACAATGGTACAATGAAAGTCAAACTTAATTTGACCAAGTGAGTCTATATGACTTACATACATGAACAATGCTAATGAAAGGCTAGAAAATGTGTACTATAGAGTAAACAAGATTTATCTAGTAATGTCTAGAGTATATAGTGATATTAGAAGATAGAAATATGTATATTAAGGTGAAAGAAATTAAATGGGAAATGTATGAAGTACCAAGCTTGAAACGTGCACACAAGGATTCATTAATGGGCTTTTCGACTCAAAAGCCCAAGCCTATTGAATGGTTAGCCCATAAGGCCTAAGGATGAATGAATATACATTTAACTAGAGCAAGAAATAGCTACTAACCAAGGTTAAGTTAGATGTTGGAAAAGCTAGTCACCATTTTTTACTAAGTCAATTCCTTTCCTAACTTGAATTCCCACTTCACCCACCCCTAAGTCAACATTCATTTTGCTCTTTCCAAGCTATATAATGATGATCATCACCATTGTAGATAAAATGCTAGCCCTCCAACTTGATCAAATTATAGCCATCCATCAAGGTTAAATCTTATCCATTGGATTGAGCTTGATCAAATTTCCACCATCCAACCCATTATATATATATGTAAAATTTATGTTATAATCATCATTTTTCTCATCTCTACACTAAAGTTCCACCATAAGAAAAGAAGCTCTCTCTCTACACTAATGGCAACAAGAACCTTAGCAAACCAAAGCTAACTAAGGTGAGAAATCTTGTTCGTATCCTCTTATCTATGTTTTAAGATTGATTTTGGTATCTTGGTCGTATAAATTCTCTTTTACATTAAATATAAATTTCAGCCAATACTAAGAAATGATCAAGGAGGTGTTCTAAGTTCTAATTGAATACATCTATGGTTACTTTAGATGAATAATAATGATTTGGAAGTGTTGAAATGAACTTTAGAAACTTGGTTCAAGATTTGAACATCTTAGAGGCATAATATAGTTTGAAAGGGGAACTTTATGTTCTAATACTAGATATTGACAATTGAATGATCATATAGCTTTTATGTTATGCTAATCTCATAATTCCATGATCAATTTGAAGATTGGATGAGGAATTAATAGTTTTTCCCAAATTCTAGGGTTTATGGAAAAATTAGGGATTTTGGGAATTGAACTTGGATTCATGAAATTGAAGGGAAAATCAAGCTTAAGAATGATGTAACAAGATTTGTATAATGTTAATTTTGAAATTCAATTGATAGAAGTGATTTTCCTCAAAATCAATGAGCTAGGTTCATTTATGGAATTTGATGGTGGAAGTTGAATTAATTCCATTGAATATTATATATTGTTTAAATTGATTTTACTCAAAGTTGAAATGTGAAATTGAAAAGAAAGGAATTATCCTTCCTTAAATGAATAGTTTTAGCCATTTGGAGAACAACTAAGAAAAGTGTTAAAATTAGTAACAAGTATATGTGTAGTATATCTTGACCTTGAAAGTGATGAGTTGTGCTTTAATGAACAAGATAGATATGTTAATAAGTTAAGCTAAATTAAACAAATGATATAACGAGAAAGTGATTGATGTGCAATTGAATTGCAAATGTGTAGAGTTTAAAGACAAGGATAAGGATATTGTCAAAAAGTGCAAGGACACTACTAACATCAAAGTTAAATGTAAATAGAAGCAAAGGAGTGCAAGGTGAGTACTTAATAATATAATATGACTTGTGTTATATGCTTTGAACCTTTATTGTTCAAATCACAATCATTGAAATATTCCAATTCCTTGATGAACTTGAATTGCCTGTTGAATATTGAGCCATTTGATATGATGCTTCTTGATGACAATTGACTATTGTGAACCTATCATGTTAAATTCATAATGTGATCATCGAATTCCTTAACATGAACCTTATATGAGCTTTCCTATTGAATGCCTATTAATAAGCAGAAATCCCCTTTTGATGTGGGGTAATACATCGGACCATGTGCACTTGGTATAAGCCTGTAAGTAGGGTAAGAGTACCTAACCTCTGTTAGGGGGGAACACCTAACTATAAGACCTGATTAGTCTTACATAATGTGATACATGTGAGTGAGTAAGGCTTAGGCCACCACTCTTGAATTTATATGTGTGGGAAGCATTCTGCTCCTAAGAAAATGTTATTTCTGCTAAAGATATTGTTTCCATCTTAAATGAGAAATTAAACCATAATGAGAATATTGATTGAAAATGTTCAATTGCTATAAAGAGCCCTTCCTGAAAATGGTCCTCATACTCACCATAAATATATTGTATTATTATGTACTCATTGAGCTTTGTCTTATTCTTTAGTGGTTTAAATTTTTTAGGCAAGATCGACGAGTTAGCAAGGTAAATTCCAAGCTATATTCTTTTGCTTAGAAGTTACTCTACCAGTTTCAAGTGTTGTGATTCTTGACTATAAAGACTATCATTTTAGAGCTCTATGGAAGTGGAAGGTTTAGTACAAAAACATTACTAGGTTTACATATGTTGTAAATTATATTGTAATTACTATTACAATAATGTATGAAGCAATGTACATTTGGTTAATGATATGAAATGAAATTTTAGAAATTTTGCAAGTTTCATTTGTAAATGGTATTATGAGTTAACTAGGAAATGATAAGTGACTAATGGGTAATAAGGAAAGGTAATCAGGTTACGATCTTGGGATAAGGTCCTACATGATGTATGGTAAAGGATTATAAGTTAAATGGGGTTCTATGGGTTTAGGTGACTTTATGTCTTCCTATACCCTAGGATCATCACTACATAATAAATGGGTCATGACAGTTGCAATTATGTAAATAAGTTTGAATATAATAAATGATTGTAACATGTGATTTTAAAAGAAGTTTGGAAAGCTTATTATTTTGAAATTTCATACTTGTGTCCAGTTTGTCTGTCTACATGCATTAGGTTTTGCATCACAGAGTCACATAGCATTAGTCATGCATCATGTGTCTCATCACCCATTATATTAAGGTTGCACGATCATCTATCATATTTGGACACGATATCTTAAGTTTCAAAACAAAAAGGGAATGTTTTGATTTTTACAAATAGTTATTTAGTGATTTTGAAAATTAAATAGTTTTGAATATACCTGAAATGGATTGTAGTCCTCAAGATGAGAAATGCCTTAAGTTTGAGTTTGAGATTTTTGGTAGTGTGTCAGAGTGTGCAATGGAAGCATGGTGGAGAAGTCTGATTTGAACGTGTATAAATTTGAGGATGAATTTTCTTAAGAAGGGAATTATTTAATTTAAAAAATCTTATTTCTATATGGAATATGATTATTTAATTATGTATGCTACAATTAATTTAAAAATTCTCAATTTTAATTTCAAATTTTAATTTATATGATTTTGAAATATTAATTATTTGTAATTTATTATTATGTTAAATTTTTATTTTAGTTTGAAGAATTATTTCAAAATTCAAGAAATTATTGATTTTAATATCAGTTATTAAAGTTTAAAGAAATTATTTATTAGGCCAAATTATAAATTTTAAGTAATAAATTTAATTTTAGTATTATTTAAAGTGAATATCAATTATTATCGTTATTATTATTTAGAAAAAGTATTTCAACCTTGCTACCTAGTTGGTCCTTTTTGGGACCAACTAGAACTTAGGATGAGGAGGTTGTTAGGGAAGAAAGAGAGAGAGAGAGAGAGAGAGAGAGAGAGAGTATCAGAGCTCTGGTTAGACCATCTTTGACTGGCGTGACCGACACCATCTCCTCCATCCTAAAGCACGACCACCAATGATCATCTTTGCACCAGAAATGGTCAGTATAGGTGATCGGAGGAGGAGTACGTGAGGAAACAGAGTGGGTTGCATGACTGCGGTCACTGATCGACCTTACTGACATTTCTTGGTCAATTTGACATTGGAATCAAACTCCTTAATCTTAAAAACCTTAATATGGATAGTTTGAGCTTTGGTCATCAATGTTTGACTAGTGATTGAAGCAAAGAGAAAGCTCATCAGTACCGCCACTTTTTCTGCTCGATTTATCTCAAATTTGCCATTGTGAGAATTTTTGAGTGACTAGATTAATGTGTTTAGATTAATATTATTTTCGACAACCCTTAATATGGGTAATTTTGGATAGCGACTTCAACTCGTTAAACTAAATCAAGTGTAAAAATTACTATTTCAAATTGTGTTTAGATACCTAGTTGTGAATTTAATTGTGAATTTTGATATAATTACTTATTATTATTTAATTATAGTGATCGGGTTATTAAATTAAATTAATGTGTGATAGATTAATATTATTGTTGAAAATTTTCTTTCAATTATAGAAGATTATTAATGAGTTAAATTTAAATTGACTGATTTAAGGATTAATGTGAATTTTATTTTTATTAATGGAGTTAAATTTGTAAATTTAAAAATTATTGGGAATTTTATGAATTTATTGAAAATAATTTTATGAAATAAGTTAATTGATGTTAATTGGATTAACGTTGATTTATGTATAAATTATTATGCAATTTCGTGAAATTATTAAGAACAAAATTTTATAATCAATGAGGAATTGATTAATTGATAAATTTAATTCAATTTTATAATTTTATGTGGTTCTTTAAATAATAATTATATGAATTTATTTAGTTATATCTAAATTTGTAATTATTATATTTTTCTATAAAATTTAATTATAGAAGTGCATTTATGTGTTTTTCCTTAATATGTATGTTGTAATATTTTTGAGGATTTATAAGTTTAATTTTATTAGAAAATGAATGATATTGATTTTAAATAATTTATTAGCTAAATTAATTTTATTAAAAAGAATGTTATATATAAATGATCTATAGAACTTTTATATTCTTAATTTATCTTTAAAATAAATTAATTAACAATGTTATAAATATATTAACAATCTTCTTTTTATGAGTGTACGTGTTTGAGTTGTGTCCTATTAGAGGATTAAGATTGTCGCAATGTTTGCTGAGTTTGGAGATCCAGGATGGGTCATTTAAGTTGTTGATGACTATTGTGAGTTATGACTATATTTAGAAGTGTTCATTTTCTCTTGTTTCAGGAGGAAACTTCATAGTTATAGGGGAGTTATTCTAAGTATATCGTATTTGAATGGTTAATATTCTAATAACCTTTCTGTTACATAGTATTGGCATTTCTTGCATCTTTCCAATGATCAAATGTTGCACTTCGAGGAGAGTTAATGGGGTTCCAACAAAGTTTGTGAGTTATATAGTTTAATATAACTTTACATTTTCTTTTCTTATTTAATATTTCACTTGCATACAAATATTGATTATTGTATATTATATATCTAATTATGCATTATGAACATAAGATAAGTATTTGGGCATATGTATATGTGAGGCCTCGCTCGAGCACCCGTCCGATCCGCTAAAGGGGAATCGGAATGCTCATTGGGAGAAACATCACGATTGGAACCCGCTGTGAGTTTAGAAAATTGTATTTTGTAGATTGTAATTTGCAAAAAGAGTCGCTACTTTAATTTTATTTATTTTAGTTGCGAAAATTAAAGGAAAAACCCAATTTGATTGACTCCAAAATTACACCATTTATCCCAAGGAAAATACTAGTCTTTGAATGAGCAAAGAGGGCTCAAGGACTAGGTTTTGGTTAAAACAATACAAAAAATTAGTTTGGCTTAAATACAAAATAACTTTTATAAAAAGATTTTTTTTTTTATGTATGCATGAATAGATATAATATGATGTATGAAACAAATATTACTCATGCAATGCATGGCAAGCATGAGATAATGACAATTACAAAATGTGAAAAGTAAAGGAAAACTACTTAAAACTATTACAAGTAAAAATGTCAAAATTAGGGGATCTTTCCTCTATCCCTTATGGATTCTAGGAAAAGTACCCATTCCCCAAATGTAATCTAAATAACTAAAGTAAGAAAAAGAGTAACAAAATAATTATAATAAAAAGAACTAAAATTTCAACTTTTATTTAAGAAAAGCAATTTCAATCCTAAACTATATGAAGAAGGTGATAGAAAGAAGAAGTTGTTAATTTTAGCAGAGTTGAATGCCTTAGAGACAGCAAGCCTGCGTATTTCTTTGAATGGAAATCAAACCCCACCTAGTTCTTCCTTCTTACGAAGGAGGGGTTTTTAAGTCATTACCTTTGTTATCATGTTTTGATTGATTTTAAGGGCTTAGGGGATTTGTAAATTAGACTAGATTTTAATTAGCAAAAATTAGATATTTTTAGATTTAGACCTTAAAATTGAAAAGGAAAAGGAAAGAACTTTTACCTTTGGCTTTCGTCGGTGAGGAATGTAGGGAACAAGCTTGGCATCGGATCTAAGTTTCATCTTTCTTTAAGGATAGTACGAGCACTCCTTTTGGAAGAAGGACTCTTGAATAGCGTGAACTCTCCTTAGAGGGACTTGAATCACACATTTGCTTGAGTACCACAAATTCTCTTTGAAAGGAATAACTTAAATTGCACCTTTTCTTGACTAGGAAGTTTAGAGATAGGGTTTGAGGTGATTAGGAGGCTAATGAATAGAGTTTTGACATGATTGGGAAGCTAATTGAATAAGGTTTGAGGTGATGGAAAAGGTTTTGGAATGAGGTTTTAGAGATTAAGAGGTTTAGAAATAGGGTTTTGATGATTGGGAGGCTTAGGAATAGGGTTTAGAATGCTTTAGGGGGAGTATAGAAGCATGTAATTGTGTGTGAAAGTTGTTAGGAGGTGTAAGGCATTTATAGGGGAAGTTTGGGGGCTCAAAACTATGAATTTTTAGTGTGGAACTATGAAAAATGTGTTGCGGTAATTTATCTTAGGTTGCGGCAACCACAGAGCCTTTGCGGCAACCCCAGAGCATATGCAACAACCAAATTGGCTACTGCAGCATCTGCGGCAACCGTAGAGAGGGTTATAGTTGCCACAGCTAAGTGCAAATTACTGCAGCTGGCCTACGGGCTGCCGCACCTCCTTTTTTGGCCCTTTTTCATCCATTCTTGTTCAGAGAGGGCTGCAGTTGCCATACTAATCTTAGCAAGTGTCAAGCTGTGGTCGGATCCTAAGGGTGCAAATTTGAAGGTTCATAGTATGTGATTGTTTTGTGATATTTGTATTGCATATTATTTGTAGTTATTGGATAAAATTGGATGACATAAGAATCACTTCAGAATGTAAATCTAATTATGATGAGGATTATGAAGATGAGCTAGGACTAGTGTATAACAACCGAGTTTACTTATTGTTAGGGATGCTGCTAGCCGAGTCAAATCTGCACGGTACAGACTAGTGATGGTCGGCCCTATTGGGTATAAGAGACAATGTTAGATTAAAAGAGCTAAGATAGGGGAATCAACTCCCTAGATTGAGATTTAGTGTGATTTTTGTGGACTAATTCCCATCCTTCATGATTGTGTAAATTATTGTCTGATTGACATATGTATCAATATTTTTGACCTTCAAATGATAAGCTACATTAACACTATATAGCTCATTAAGTCGAAGGCTCATCCCTATTCAATTATTTTTCCCTAGGTTACAGGATGAGATCATAAAGGTGTTTCATTTGTATTCTTGCCTTTTATTCTTTGACAGTGAGGTGTATTTGATTATGTGAGGCCTCGCCCAAGCATCGGCCTGATTTGATAGAGGGAATCGGGATGCTCATTCGGGTTTAGACTCATGATGGAACCCTCATGTTCGAATTGATGGATTTTGAAAATGATTTTGGGAGTTGCCACTTTAATTTTATTTAGTTGGGAAAACATTAAAGAAAAAACTCAAATTGACTCCAATTTATTAATTTTGAAATTAATTTACCCAAGGATAAAAATCACTAGTCTTCGAACCAAGTTTAGCTTGGGGACCGGGTTTTTGGTTAAATAATCTAAATTAGGCTCTTAAGTTTAATTTAACTTTAAAAAATTAATTTCATAGATGACAAATATTGTATGACAATATCATGATTAATACATGAGTATGGTATGAGTGCAAAAATTAAAATAAAACTTTCATAAATTACATAATTAAAAGGGGAAAGGAATTGATTGGGATTTGGATTTGAGGTTCGATTTAGATTCCAAATATGCTTATGTACCCCATCGAATAGGGATTAAAACCCCTGTAGTTCATTCCATGATTAAGTGGAGGTGTTTAAGAGTTGATTGGATCGATTGATTTGATTTGAGTGTGTTGAGAGTGAGGATACATTTGCTATTGATGGGCGTCGAACTAAAGTTCTATTTTATCAAGACTAGGTGATTTGATGGATTGAAAGATTAATTAATTGATTAAAAAGATTAATTAACTAATTAATATGATGAAAATGATGAATGGATTAATTAATTAAAAAGATTAATTAATTAGTTTGGATGAAGGGTGAATTAAGGAAAAAATTGATTTGATTTAAAAAAGTGATTAATTAATTAATTAAAAAGATTAATTAATTAATTAATTGAGTGATTAATTAAAAAAAAGTTTTAGTTAATTAAAAAGATTAATTAACTTGGTTAGAGTGAGATAATTAATTAATTAAAAAGATTAATTAACTTTGTTAGAGAGTGGATGGAGGGAGAAAAAGAAAAATTGATAGATAACCATCAATATCAACTTTGGAGGTGAAGAGAAATGAGCAAATGGGAGGACTATTTATAGGCAAATGTGGTTGAGGGTAGTTTAGGTGGTGAAAATGTGAAAAGACGATGAGGGGTAGGGCTAGAAAGAGCTAAAAATTAGGGCTAAAGGGGTAAAAAGGTCATTTTTCATGCAAGAGGGGCCCACTTCTTGTCAAAAAGCTGCAACACCGTAGCAGGGCAATGCGGTGCCACACTAGTGCTTGTTCAGTGCCGCATCAGGTATGTGTAGCATGCCATAGATGTAGGCTGTGGCGCTACACAGGTCTGATGTAGTGTGGCATGGTTGCCGCGTGGCAGCCACGTGCGATGGCTGACACACTTTTCAAGATCTCTTTTCGGCCTTAGAGGTTCTAGATTAGTTTTTGAGACTTTCGGGTCAGTTTTTAGGAGTTATAGAGTTCAAAAATCTTATCAGTTAGTATCAATAGGCTGAAAATTAATTTTAGAACAATTAGGACTGCCATTATGGCTTTGTGTAGTGCACTAATCTTAGCAGGTGTCAAGCTACGGCCAAATGATGAGGTGTCAAATTAAGGATTCACAGCTACCCCCTCATCAGAATTGGCTTTCAACAAAAGGTGATTCAGATGATAGTGAATGTTTGGAAGAGGTGCCATGTCATACTCTAGGCTTGTATGTCTTTATCAGGTCCTTTGGAAGGAGGCCCTCTTAGATAAATGAGGTTTTATCAATAGCTATCAGTCCAGCCTTGATATTGGATACGAGAATGGTTTTTGTGAATTTCAATTAAGGCTATTTGTTTGGCCCTAATGTTAGAGGACAAAGAAGGTTTGGTGAATTTCAATCAAGGCTATCTGTCCGGCCTTAATGTTAGAGATAAAGAAGGTTTGGTGAATTTCAGTCAAGGCTATCTGTCTAGCCTTAATGTTGGAGATAAAGAAGGTTTGGTGAATTTTAGTCAAGGCTATCTGTCCGGCCTTAATGTTGGAGATAAAGATGATATGAGGTAAATCTCAATCAAGGCTATCTGTCTAGCCTTAATGTTAGAGGTAAAGAAGATTTGGGTAAATCTCAATAAAGGCTATCTATTTGGCCTTAATGCTAGAGGTAAAGATGATTTGGGTAAAAAAGGTGGAAAATGGAACCATATAGATGTCTAGGTGATCGTTTCTAGATATTTATGGGTGAAATTGATAGATTTGGGTAAAACATATGGAAAGTGAAATCTTATAGATGTGTAGGTGACCGTTTCTAGACATTTATGGGTGAAATTGATGGATTAGGACAAAAGAGATGGAAAAAGGAACCACATTGATATCTAGGTGATCATTTCTAGACATTTATGAGTGGAAGAGAATTTTGGATAGAATAATTTAGTGAAAAGGGAGTCTTGACCTATGGCGAGTCGGCTCGAAAGATCCTGATAAGATTTTGATAAAGAGAGAGCCTCAACTTATGGCGAGTCAGCTCAAGAGATCCTAACAAGATTTTAAAAAAAGAGAGCCTGGGCTTATAATGAGTTAGCTTAAGAGATTCTGATAAGATTTTGATTGTTATAAAGAAACTTGTGCTTCTGAATGTGAGGGGTTAGGCCTTTTCGAAAGGTTTAAAGGAACTTTGCTGGGAGTGAAGTCACATTTCATTAATTAGATATGAAAAGGTATCATTTAGCCTCAAAGAGACACTAGTTAGCTTTAGGAAGTGTCAGTAAGCTTTGAGGAAGTACTGGTCAGCTTTAGGAGATGTCAGTGAGGCTATTGGCTCAGCTTATGCATGATGTTGCATGATTGTAGATGATTGCCTAGATGCTGGTGCACAAATGATGCATATATGTTTCAAAATTCATAGACCTTTTATTTGACTTCTATACCATACATGATTTGCGATGACACCTGTAATGAATGATTGCATGGATGCATAAGGGTGGATTTAAGCATTTGCAAAATGAGAAACTTTACAAAGTTTAAGAAACTCAACTTGGATTGGTATGGGATATTTGCCATGGTGGCTTTACAAGGAGTTTAAGGGGCTGCTTTAGGTTTTGGAATATGGTGACCCGTGTTTTATGTTTTAGTGCTATTGAGGAGGAGTTTAGCAGTATGGCTTAGCTGCAATCTAGAGGTAGCTTTGGTGGTGCCAGAGCTTAAAGTTTGGCATCTCCCAGATTTTTTAAGAGTATTTTTAGACTTGTCTCAGGATGTTGCAAGTCAGATGATAGTGGATGATGGTCAAGTGAATTTGACCATTGTGATTAAAAAGTTATATGATCCCAATGACCAGGGAGATATGAGGGGGGCAGATGCTCAACTGAGGGCCTTGATTTTTGTTTGAGTGTTAGATACAGGTCTGTTGATTAGGGTGATGCCATAGTGGTAAATGGAACAGAGGCACTAATGAGCCTTGATTGTTTTGTTTGGGATTTTAAGAGATGAACTATCTTGCTAGTTATTCACCAAATGAGAAAACTTTGTCTATTCTTACCCTTTATATTGGGGTTGCTTTGTGGGTGTCTATTTTAGGTTTTGGGTTATTTTAGAAGTGTGGCTGATAGATCATTTTCAGGTGGTGGCTCTTAACTTTTAGTCCGTATATGCCTTATTGAGATGTGATCAAAGATTAACTGTGATGGTTGCTTGCAGCTTACCTTAGAGGGCATATTTTAACATTGCCAATGGTAAAGAATTAGATCTTTCATGATCAAAGGCCAGTGGTGTCAAGTGGTTTGCTTGTTGGGTTTGGTTTGAATGACATTTGGCCATGAGTAAATAGGGCAGACTCAAGACATACCTTTAGTTTTTTCTTTCTTAGAGTCTGTGCAAATCATAACACCCACTGCCAAAGCTATTAAGTGGTGGCTAGTTGAGGAGTTATCATGCTGGGATTTCACTTGGGACTAGAGAGAGGTATGACAGGTGGTTGATAAAGGTGGTTTGGCCAGTTGAGAAAGAGTATCAGGCTGCCTTACTAAAGGGAATAGAGTGTGATGTAACTGAGAAGGAAGAGATTGTAGGAGGGACCACTAGTAGCAAGAGGACTACAGCACAACAGAGGGAGTGACTCAATCTTTAAAGGAGACTCAGGGATCTACTGGAAGTGCAACACCATAGGTTGTAGTAGTGACTCAAACTGCGGTGGCAGTAACAAGGGAGACTATGACTGCGGTGAGGACAAGATGACACTACATTGGAGGTTTAGGGAGGGACTACTATAGTTAAGGTAGAGAGGAGGACTACATCTTCTAAATTACAGAGGAGGATATTTGGGAACAATTTCAAAACTACTGGTACTCAAGATAGGATTTTTGATATTGTTGTGGTGAACAATTCTGATTCTGTTGGTATCACTACTGCTGCAGCAGAAGGAGCTATAGAGATTTGGAGAAGGGGTGTGCCCATTTAAGGAGATTATGGTAGACTCTGATTCTGATGAGGACACGAGAGATTTTGCATCTTAGGAGGTAAAGGAGGACTAGCTAGACCATGACTTCATACATGACCCCTCTTTTTTTTTTGTTCAAAAAAATTACAGGTTGATAGGATTACATGAAACAGGACGACATTGAAAAGGCTATCCTTTTTGTCATGATGATGGGCTTGCATTTTGCAAAACTTGATCATTATTAAATGAATCATCTTTTATGCTATAATTTTTGCCTAAGTTGCCCTTTCAGGTTTTCAGCATAGTGAGCATTCTTTTCTTCCTCTTTTTTTTCTTCTTTTTTTCTTTTTTTTCCTTTTTTCTTTTTGTTTAGGTAAAAGAATTAAGCGAATGATGTACTAGGCAAAAAGAAAATGATAATGCAATGCAAACAAAATATTTTATTATGATTTGGACCGCACCCGAGTTGGGCTGCCTACATATTCCTTATATCACTATTCTGTCAGTTATTTCTTTTAAGGAGAATCAGGTCCATGTTCTGATCATATGCATGAAAAATAGAAATGAAATACAGATGTCATATTTAGATGATGCATCATTTTAGCTGAGCCAGGTTGCCAAGATGGGAGAATTCACTTTTGTCCATATCCATGAAGATGGTGGTTCCATCATATAAGATCTTTTTGAGCATATACTTTCTAGCTCAGTTTAGTTTGAACTTCCTTTTGGATTATGAATAGGGGCTTGGATTTCTCCTAGAATTGGATTTTCTTCTTGCTAATCCTTGTCTCTCACCTTTTAGTTGAAGTGCTCGGCCAGTCTCCATTGATAGCCTTGAATTTTGTATAGAGCATCCATTCTCTTTTCCTCGACGATATTTAGCTGGTCATGGTACTTTTCAATCTATTATATCTTCATTCTCCATGGCTGCTATTTGACAAATTTCTTGTGTGTGTAGGTAAGGATATCTTGAACTGTGATGCTTGGATCATCCCTATCTTGTCTCGTATAGAATAGTCCATGAGTTTGTCTACTACTGCCATGCAAATGCTGTGTTTGGGATTTTGGATTTTTTTTATGCCATAATTAATTAATCCTTTTGCCTTTTTCATCATTTTTTTTGTATTTTTCATTTTTTTTAAAAATGTCCCATTTAAAGATAATTAGAAAAAATTAAAACAAATTAGAAAGTTTAAACTCTTTATTATTGATAAAAGTCCCATCATAAGTACGTTTAAAGGATAAGCCAATAATGTAAAATATAGACTCCAAAGGATAAGAACTGACAAACTCAATTCAAAGAAAGATTTAATAGAAATAGACTCAAAAGACTCTGACATAGACTTTGACTTAGGTGACTTAGACATGAACTCAAATGACTCAAACATAGACCCAGAGGACTTGGATAGGGGCAGAGCAGTGCTGGCACTCTTCTTAAAATACTGATTATTGGGTGAAGTTTAAGATGGTCGAGTGAGCTCGGTGGTTCAGAAAGGATTGATGGTGGTGCTAGACTTTGGGTTTGGGAGCAATGATGTCTCTGCTATCGATGAGGTCTTAAATTTTATGCTTCAGAGCCCTGCATGGATCAGTTTTATGCCCTAACTCTTGATAATAATTGTAGTGCTCATTAGCATTATAACTCTTGGGCAAGGGGTTTGGAGGAGGTCATGGGTCTAAAGGCTTTACTAGATTAGCCTCTAAGGCTTTCTTGTAAACAACTCTAAGGGGCATGCTCGGCTTAGAGAAAGTTCTCCTTGTTTCTAACTTCATCGACTAGTGATAGGAAACAACATTTACCTCCCCTCTCTTTGGGTGGTTGTAACAACCCACACCCACTCTAGGAGTTTTCATGACCATTTGCTTGACTTAGAACTATTAACGCTAGAACTATTAAGGCTAAGTGTGCGCTTTTATAGGAATTTATGTGCTATGTGATTGATGAGTATGTGGCATGTTAAATTAATTTTAATATGCATAATATGAGTTATTATTGTAAAATAAATAATTTATATGAAGCGCATTAGCGTAAAATAATTTATTTTACATAAAATGAATTTTCATGCAAAAAGGCAATTTTTAAGCATAAAATAATTTTATGAGTAATCTTAAAATATTTTTAAATAAATGTTTTGGAGGAAATTTTAATGAAAATAACAAGAAAAATATTTTTATTTTTAATTACTTATAATCATCCCCAAAATTAATTTAAAAGCCTAAATACCCAACAACCCACTATACCAAAACACTCCTAACTTAGTTCATTAAGGGTAAACTTGGAAATTACACCCCAAACCCTAGTATTTAATGTAAAAAATTTGGCCCCATCAGTTTAGATAGCCTCCACTCTATTATTCTTCAGAATTTTTATAGAAAAATTCTGCCAAAAATAATCTCTCAACCGAAATTCACAAAATACCTTCAAACTTTGCAATTTCGCCACTGTTTCGTAAGTTTTTCCTTTCTTTTCAATTTGCTATTTGATTTTTATGAAACAAATCATGGGAAAATTATTTTGAACTGAATATTGATTGATTTTTATTGATTAAATTTAGCCTAGGTGAATTCTTGAGAGATAAATTAATTTTTCTACCGAAAACACCAACCTCTCTATGAATTAATGATCTTGAATTTATGAAGAGATTGATTGAATGAATTGGTCATAAGAGATAAGGATGATACTTGAAAGGTTATTTGTTAAATTATAGAAGTGCTAAGTGTATTAAGATGATTGTTAAAGTGAATTGATATTAAGATAATGATATTGTGTTGACCTTAGAAAGGTATTGACATGATTTGTAATGTGTTTTCATAGGGGCCTATAAAGGCTAAATGTATAAGAATTTTAAGTCAACATATTATGTGTAAGTGATGAGTGCACTTCTATGTGCAACTTTAAGTGTATATGAATGTTATATGTGCATGGGGTAGTTATGGGATAGGATAGCATCATGATTAAATAAATGCTAAGTATTGAACTTAATATTATGTTAGAGCTTGAGGAGTTTTAGAGTTTCAAAAGGGCTACGTGTACTAGGAGCAAAGGAACCACAAGGTGAGTAAACATTATGCTATTGTCACAAATATAAGCTATCATGATATGTGTATCTTTGACATTCTTGAAACCCAAGTTCTTTCTATAAAATGAAACTCTATGATTTCTTTGTTAAGCTTGGGTTGCAAAAGGACTATTGGTCTAAAGCCATTTTTGATTATCCAATGATAATACCTTTATTATTATTGCCTTAACTTACATTCTTTCTAAACTACACTATCATTGTATCATTTGTTCAAAAGTTAAACTACTATTGTTATTGTGATACATGTTATTGTTGCCTTAAATTTTATTGTTATATGTGATTACCATTAGCTCTAGCTATGGTATGTTCAACTTTTTAAGTAGAAATCCGCATACTAATGCGAGTAATCATCAGTAATGTGATCCTCATATGGATACAAGTAATCATCGGCAATGTGATCCTCATACCGATGTGAGTAATCATCGTCTATGTGTTCGAGCGATTATGGCAATAGCCTTCACTCTATGTGTTCGAGTGATTATGGCAGTAGCCTTCACTCTATGTGCTATGTGTTATAAGTGTGATTTATGTGAACCTTTCTAAATTGCAAACTATGAATCATGAACTATAAGTTATGAGCTATGAGCCTTTTCTAAGGATATGTGTTATTGTATAAGCCCTATTGTTTACTCATTGAGATCATCTATCTCACCCCTTTTTCCTTTTATGGTTCCAAGTGAGCATTATGAGGAGGCAAGGTGATCACTCAAGCTACCTACTCTGCTTGGGAAATTCCCTTGTCAAAGTTATAATAATACCATACTATGTTGAGTCCTTAGATGCTCCAGGAGTTATTATGGGAACTTTATTTTGGAATGTTATGTTAGTGACTTTTATTTGGAGTCTTATTATTATTTTCTTTGGATTTGTATTAAAGTATATTTTTAGCTTCTGCAACTTAAGGTTTTTCCTTTATAGAAGTCTTTATTAAGTTAATGTATGAGATTTAGTATAATCCTAGGCTATGTTTGTATATGTATGAGTGGATTCTATGGGCATGGGTGACCTTATGTCTCCCTATGTTCTTGGACCATCATATCTCTAAAGTTAGGATGTGATAGTGGTATTAGTGGTGTAGTTAGTGTTCTTATGATATCGAGAGGATTCATCCTTGATTTGTCCTGATTGAATCAAATCCTCGATCTTAGTGGTAGTGGCAATGAGTGCTTTGAAGTTAGGAAGGTACTGTGTTTGCATCTGGTACTAGGGAAGGAGGTTCTTGACAATGATATCAATTTGCTCTACTTCAGATGGATGGTTCACCATTTATGGTGCTTTTGACCTTCACCTTGTAAGGAACGCGGTGAAGGATTTTCTTTGCCCTTGTTTGGTGGTTTCCAAATCTCGATGAGTGATATCCTCCTTGATGTTGTAGTGGTATTGCTTAACAAATGCATTGCATATGTCATCCTAAGTCTTCTTATGATTTTGGTTGAGATTTAACAACCATTTAATGGCGGCTTCAGTTAGGACTATTGGAATAACTAAGGAGCTCATCATCCATACCAAAGGGTCTCATAGCGCTTATATACATTTTATGGTGAGTTTTTAGGCATGTGGTGCCATTAAACTTATGCATGGCGGGCAGTTTAAATTTTAGAGGAACCTAGACATTCGGAAAGAGAGCTAAAGAATTAACATCTATCATATCCTCATGCTTTTCAATGTTCTTGATTGTTCTTTCCATGGCCTTAATTTTCTCCATCAATTTCTTAGCTTCGGTAAAGCTAGAGAAATCTCTAATTTGAAAAGGATTCATAGTGGGAGAGAGAGTGGTTGCATTCAAGTCTACAGCAGGAGAGGTTGAAGTTTTAGGTGCTTTCCCATTATCGGTGAGATCAATAATGTGAGGAGTAGAAGTAGGGGTATGGCTAATCTCGGCTCAAGTAGATGCAGGCTTAACAGTAGTAGAAGGGGAGTAATAATGACATTGATCATTTCCTTAACCTCATTGATGATCGCTAGCATTGGGAGTTGAGGACATCAGTAAAGGTGGCAGACGAGGCATTGAGATCATTAGTGAAAGTTTCAGCTTGAGTCTTAAGAGTGATGGTGAGTGTGGCTTGGAAAGTCTCCTCTTATTTCTTAAGGAGGTTGGTAAAAAAAGTGCTCATCACGTCTTGGTAGAAAGAGCTAGAGGTGTTGGCCATTTGTACCTTTCAAAACAGAAAACAGAAAACAGGTATGAATACAAAGTTGTGAAGAAAAAAAAAATGAAGGTGTGTTGGGAAAATGATTCCTTCCACGTGGTTGGTCACTGGATTTACATGTTGACAGGGTGAGTATGTGAGGTGTTTTGGGTAATGGACAACTGGTTTAGGTCTTTGAGGTGTTTGAGGGTTTACCTTGTTAAGCTTCTCATGTTATGTATGCATGATCATGACGTGATGTATGCCAAAAAAGGTTTCATAAACATGCAAGAGTATCGATTATTATGATACATGGAACCTAAGGTCAAAAGCTAGAGTGACTATATACATAAGGGTGAAGGGTGGTTTGATTAAGGGTCCTCGTCCCATTAGAGCATCGATATACCTAACCACATGTGAGGTAAGGAGCCTCGCGTGGGTCCAATGACACTGATTGCTCATTACACCACCAAAATGATTAGGGATTCATTGCAGGGTGGAATACTTTTGTTATCTCCGAACATACTTAAAGAGAGTTGTTAAGCCAATGCTACTCACCTTCCAAAAGTTTTCCTAAAGCTAAGGTTTAGGCAAGGAGTCTTTATTATGCAAAGTGATGCATGAAAGTCAAATTATACTTAATGAGGCAAATGGAGATTATTTTAGAAATTTTTTTCTTAACCAAATAGTAATCCTCTTATTTTCGTTTTTATTTAAAAAAAAAGTGGTAACTAGTCCCCAGTGGAGCCACCAGTTGTGAGGCCTTGCCCGAGCACCGGTCTGATCTGTTAGAGGGAATCAAGAAGCTCATTTGAGTTTAGACTCAAGATGGAACCCTTGGGTTTGGATTAGTGGATTTTGAAAATGATTTTAGGAGTCGCCACCTTGACCCCTGCCCACTAACCGGTGAGCGGGATCACCGTGCTGGCTCTACATAGTGCACTAATCTTAGCAGGTGTTAAGCTGCAGCCGAATAATGAGGTGTAAAATTAAGGGTTCACAGATTATACCTAGTTATGTAAATAATTTCATGTTGTTATGCATTATTAAAACTCTAGAACTCTGCATTGTTATTCTTCCTCGTATATGTAATTCTATATTAATCATTGGTTTTTTAGTATCTCTTGGGCTAATTGAGATATTCTGTTAAGCAATAATCTTATGATGAGGATGATGAGGTGATTGAGATGATTACCTTATGCATCACTGTTTTATAATTTGATATTTATTCTAGTTCTACTTAACATTTGGTCCCATAGCCTTGTTTTATAGTTATAGTTGTCATTTGATAGATTTATAATTTAGTGAGTAGATAGGCTTACTATAGGTACTGGTAGCTATGTGCATCACTTGTGTCTTAGTGTTGGTCAAGTGCTTTTGGGTCAGGTCATGATAGTCTTGACTTAGAATCATCTCCTATGTATAGGTCTTAACTTTAGGGTTTAAAAATTGGCTATTTTTGTCACATCCCAATTTTAGAGACATGATGGTCCTACAACATGGGGAGACATAATGTCACCCACACCCGTAGAACCCACTCATGAACATGCAATCACTGCCTAGAATCGTACTAAACCTCTTGCATTAACTTAATAAAACCTTCTCTTTTGTAAAGGAAAAACCTTAAGTTACAAAAGTAAAAAATATACTTCACATACAATCCATAAGAAAATAATATTCATAATCCAGTTGAAACATTAATATATAACATCTCAAATTAAACATCAAAAATAAATATTCACGGAGCATCTAACGACAACCCTTCATAGCATAGTATTATCAAAGACTTGAACAAGGAATTTCCCAAGCGAGGTAGGATGCTTGAGCTATCACCTTGCCTCCTTATACTGCTCATTTGGAACCACACAAGGAATAAGGGGTGGGATAGATGATCTCAATGAGTAAACAATAGGGCTTATATAATAGCACATATCCCTTAGAAAGGGCTTATAGCTCATAACTTATAGTTCATGATTGATAATTTTTAATTTAGAAAGGTTCGCAGAAATCACACTTATAACACATAACACATAGAGTGAAGGCTGCTGCCATAATCACTCAAACACATAGAGTGAAGGCTACTGCTATAGTCACTTGAACACATAGAGTGAAGGCTATTTCCATAATCACTTGAACACATAGAGTGAAGGCTATTGCCATAATCACTCGAACACATAGCCAATAATTACTTGCATTGGTACAAGGATCACATACCAATAATTACTCGCATCGGTATGAGGATTTCTGCATAAAAAGGTATGAGTACAATAGTTAGTGTTAATGTTAATCACTTACAATAATAACACTTAATGAAAGTATTAGCATGTAGCATAATGGCAATAAAAATTCAACTTATTAAATAAGAGATAAAAGAATAGTGTGATTTCAAAAAGAAAATAAGGTAAGGCAACAATTACGAAGGATCTTTCATATCATTGAACAAACAATAATGGCTTTAGACCAATTGTCCTTTGGCAACTTGAGTTTAATAAAGAAATCATATAATCAAAATTAAAATGAAGTGAACTTGGGTTTCAAAAAGTCTCAAAGGTTCCCATAACACAATCATGATAGCTTGTACTTGTAACAATAGCATAATATTTACTCATCTTATAGTTCCTTTGCTCCTAGTACACATAGCCCTTGTGAACCTCTAAAACTCCTCAAGCTCTAACATAATATTTAATTCAATACTTAGTATTAATTTAATCATGATGCTATCCTATCCCATAACTACTCCATGCATATATAACATTCACATACACTTAGAGTTGCACATATAAGATTTCTTCATCACTTGTACATAACATGTTGACTTTAAAAATCCTGTACACTTAACCTTTATAGGCCCATATGAAAACACATTAGAATTCATGTCAATACCTTTCTAAGGTCAATACCTTTCTAAGGTCAACATAATATCATTATCTCAATATCAATTTATTTTAACAATCATCTTAGTACATTTAACACTCCCATATATGTCAACTTAAAAAATAACCTTTCAAGTGTCATGCTTATCTCTTATAACTAATTCATTCAATCAATCTCTTCATCAATTCAAGATCATTAATTCATTATCAAGTCATCATACAACCTACTTCCATATTATCCAATCACATTCACATATTAATCATAATATAAGATTGAGATACCTTAAGTATACCAATTTACCTCTGGCCTTGTCTAGAGTCATTCCTTCAACCAACATGCAATTTAATCATTTATCATTCATATATACATGTCAATAATCATCAAAATACATCACATAAAAATTATAGACATTGGGATAAAAATCCCAATGTAGGCCAAACACATCATAAAGGAGAAAACCTTAATTTTCTTACTTTTTGCACTTTTCGTCTATTATAGTAACATGTAGAAATATGGTTTGAACTAAGATTTTTCATGTAAACATAACCAAAATCACTTTAAGACATTAATTCATATGAATTGGCAGCAATAGGTATAACATATATATAGGGTTTTGGGCAATTTCCATGATTACCCTTAATGAGCTAGGTTAGGAGTGTTTTAATGTAATGGGCTTTTGGATATTTGGGCTTTTTATTTAATTTTGGGATTGATTATAGATAATTAAAAATAAAATATTTTTTATTATTTTCATTAAAATTTTCTCCAGAATATTTATTTAAAAATATTTTAAAAATACTCATAAAATTATTTTATGCTTAAAAATCACATTTTTGCATGAAAATTCATTTTATGTACAATAAATTATTTTATACTAATACACTTCATATAAATCATTTATTTCATAATCATAATTCATATTAGGCATATTAAAATTAATTTAATATGCTACGTACTCATAAATCACATCACACATTAATTTTTATGAAATCACATATTTTGTCACAATAACTCTAAATTCAAGCAATTTGTCACGAAAACTCCTAGGGTAGATGTAGGTTGTTACATTTTTGAAGTGAAAATGACAAATTTTTTTTGCTCACATCATTTTTAACGACTAAAAATCTCTATAAAGTTTTCTTGAAAATGACAAATAAATAACATTACTTCTTTAGTAATGGTCATTGCTTTTTGTAACATTGACAAACTTAGGTAAGGAATATGAAATTTGTCTCTAGTTTGAATTCACCAATTTGATTATTGAGTGATAACATTCATTACAAAATAATAACGAGCCTTACTACTGGTTGAATGCTATGGTTAGTAACACTATTGAATCCTTGAATTGTTGATGAAGTTTGAAGGTAATGTACGTTATCATTTAGGAATGAATGTGAATTTACTCTATGAACTAAATTGTCATACTCCAACTTCAACTGTGATGGTCCTAGGGCATGGGTAGGCATAAGGCCACTAAAAACTTGTAAAATCCATACCTGCTATAAATCCACTTGGCATCTTAGAACTAAACTATAATCGTCATATCATAGCACATTGATTCACATCCTAAGATTGAAACCTGAACACATATACACTTGTCTTTCTCATCACATCATCTATTCATAAACTAAAACATATACATTTGCTCATAAGTCTCATACATGTTGTTCTTATATAGCACTTACTAATTACATATCTTTTATAATACTCTTTTAACACCCATGGAGCTTACTAAAATAACTTTAATATATATATATGTGTGTGTGTGTGTAACATTACTTAGATAAGGAACCCTCAAATGAAGAATGATGTTTGAGGAGCCACTTGCTCACAACGTTGCTGACATGAAAGCATTTCTTAACAACTAATGAGAATTCTCAATAAGTAAAGAATATAATACCATACTTGTGAGGCTCGGTATTTCAAGGCTAGCTCATAAGAATGGCTCAGTGTTTTCTTATAACTTGGCATATAAACTTATGAAGAATATAAGGTTCACATTAGTAGATGAGCTTTGTTAATCAAAAACTTAGGGATGATCCTTAGAACTTGGACTTTAAGATTTTGGAGGTATTCACCTTAGGTACATATTTATGATATTTAGGTCTCATAATTACTTGAAATTAATTGATAGAACCTTGAATTAAGAATCTTGTACAAAGAATCTTTGAGCAATAATTTATATAGAATGATTTGGTTTCATATAGTTCAAGCATATATAAATATGTAAATAAATTATATATTAAAAACTATGAAGTACTTTTCAAATTATAGAGTTCTATTGATTAGGCGAAAATCCATACAATTTAATTTAAAATCCCCTAAACATATTATATGGATAATAGTTCTTTACTCATATAAAATTTAAAATGGAAAGTGATATATGTCACATATAACACTTGAAGGTTTAGGAAGACTTATATGCTTACTTTTGGAAATACATATATAAATAGAAATTTCATAATCAAATACTTATTTTTAAATAACTTATAAAATTAAGTCACATATTATGAAACAACATTAGGTTTAAAAATAATAAATACTATAAATTTAGTATCAAGGAAACATAATATAAATGAAATATACATAATCACATATGTATTACAAATGAAGATTTACATTCTTGAAAACACACAACTCTTAGGGCATTGAAATAATTTATCATATGCATATATGTATGTAGCAATAATTTAAGAAAGTCATTGTAACATGTACACTTTAGTTTGAGGTTTGGATTTCGCATATATATATATAGATTTAAGGATCAATTAGTTTACAAATAGTCTCTGATGATTCGTATGACAAAAAAGGAGAAGAAGGAATTAGTAACACATGGAATTTGATATTCAAATGATATTTATATATAACTTATAAGGCATATTGGTTCCTAATATAAATATTTTAGCAGAAATCAATAAATTTAGGAGTGGAGGGCTTCCCTTGTATCTCATAAATAAATAGAGCAGAGATTTGTTGTTATGCATGCTCTCCTCGTAACTCATAACCATGCCTTCCCTCTTTTCCTATAAATCCTTCCCAAAGTAGGGAAACCATACATAATCCTAGGGTTGAGGTCTTCCTACTCAAACTGGAAGCCATGGAAAAGTCAGTAAAAAGTCTAAAGAAGAGGAAAGGCATGGTTGATACAAGCCCAATGCCTAGTTACCACTAAAGTTTAAGATGCTAAATTTGCATAGATTTGATGGTACTACTTGCCCTAAAATCCATTTGAAGATGTATGTTGGGGCAATGCATCCCCTTGGTATCAACAATGAGTTCCTTGCTCAACTCTTTCAATAAACCCTTATTGATGTGCCTTAAGATGGTTTATTAACTTAAATGACATCCAAAAAAGGCTTATGAGGACATTTGCAAGGCATTGGTTGAATAGTACCGCTACAATATTGAAGTAGAAATTACAAGAAGGGATTTAGAAAGCACTAGCTGCTTTTGAATGAGACCTTCTTTGCATTCCTTATGCAGTGAGCACTAAAGCTGCCCTAATGGTAAACAGGCCAATCGAGCAAGAACAAATGGATATCCTCATCAAGAATTTGCTTCTAAATTGCTAAGATCCCTTATTAACATAATACCTACCCACTTGCAAAGCTTTGATAGCAACTGCATCCAAGATTGAAGATCGCCTTCAAAGCAAATCAAAGATTGCCACCATTGACTTAGACATTGAGGAAGAACTTAAACCTAACATTGAAGAATTTGACTCTAGCTAAACTTGACCTATCTAGAATTAGTCCAAGATCTCATTGGCAATAAATGCCTCTTTTACCTATTAACCTTTCAAGCTAACTAGTGAGTTAACAAGGCAAGAAGGATACTAGTCAGAGTCTATGTCATTAAAGTCTTAGTCATCATTTATGTCAGAGTCATCTTTTTAAGTTTAGCTATCAGAGTCATCCTTTTTAGTTTGTGTATTCGAATCATCTTTTTTGAGTACATTTGTCAGTCATCCTATTGAGTATGTTGAAGTCATTCTTATTGTAATAAAGAAAGATGCTATTATTTAATAAAGTGTGAATCTTTCCTTTCTTTATGTGTTTCTTTTTATCCAATTTGAATGAAACAATGAATTTTTGTGCCAATAAAGAATCACATGCAAAGGATCAAGAATTCATGTAAGGCCATAACAAATGATAATTAAAGGTAGCCTTCACCAAAATTGCAATTTTTAGGAAAACATTCAAATTTCCCAACAGACATCTATATAACTTTCTCTCCAAGTTGACACCCTTTTGCCAAAATTTGAGTACTCTATAGAACACCAAAGCTCCCACCCTCATTTCAGGCTAGGGGCAATCCTTAATCATCTTCACAACAAATAGCCTTGTTAATTGAAAAGGGAAGGAAAACTAGAAGTCTAACCTGTGATCCAAACAGAATTAAACATTTCTAAGCAAGACGGAACAAATAGCCTTGCCAACCCCCAAAAAAAAAAAAAAAAGAAAGGAAAAAATTCAAAAAAAAATCAAAAAATAAAAAAAGAAGAGGGAAAAAGAAAATGAAAAAAAAAACAAAAAGAGAGAGAGAAACTCACAAGGGCAGCTTAGAGCAAGTAATTAAAGGAACTACTAAGTTGAAAACCCATAAAGGTAGCTTAGCTAAAAGATAGAATCAACTCGAAGCAATAATTCAAGATGGAGCTTTGTTTCATTGAAATTGGATTCACTATCTAGTATGTTAGTCCTATCTTGTCCAAAGATAGTCATTCTAATAGTCTTACCTTTCATAAAGTCATGTTTCCCTACATTTGTACCTTGTTAAGTGTTTTTACCACTTTTACTTAGAGTTTTTAGTCTTTTATGTCTCATTTTGCCATTACCACATTAGTCGAAGCTTAGTCGCACCCCCAGTCTGTGTGTCCAACTTGCTAAATCAACTTCTGGGGTGGCATCCCACCTATCTCCTTCAAAACATCTTTACCCCTAACTCCTTGATAAAGGCCTACTATCTCTTTAAGTGATCAACCGTACTTGTAATAATCCACACCTATCCTAGGAGTTTCGTGATCTAATTTCTTAAATTTAGACCTATTATATCTAAGTAAGTGCTTTTATGAAATTTATCAGTTATGTGATCGATGAGTATATGACATGTTAGATTAGCTCTAATATGCATAATATAAATTATTATTGGTGAAGTGATTTATATAAAATGCATAAGCATAAAAATATTTATCTCACATAAATTAAATTTTCATGCACAAAGCAATTTTTAAGCATAAAATAATTTTTATGAACATTTTTTAAAATATTTTTAAATAAATATTTTGGAGGGAATTTTAATAAAAATAATAAGAAAAATATTTTATTTTTAATTACCTATAATCAGCAGATAAAATAAATAAAAATGTCAAATTCTCAAAAGCCTATTACAACAAAACACTCCTTACCTAGTTCATTAAAAGTAATCTTGGAAATTGCCCGAAACCCTAATTATAAAAAGAAAAATTCAGCCATCTCATTGTATCAGCCACCATTCTATCATTCCATCATATTTTCTACACAAAATTCTGCCAAAAATAATCTCTCAACTGAAATTCACAAAATACCTTCAAACTTTGCAGTTTCGTGACCATTTTGTAAGTTTTTCCCTTCCTTTCAATTTAATATTTGATTGTTATAAAACTAATCATGAGAAAATTATTTTGAACTAAGTATTTATTGATTTTCATTGATTAAATTTGGCCTAGGTGAATTCTTGAGAGAGAAATTAATTTTTTTACCGAAAACACAAACCTCTGTAAGCAAATCCATCAAAATGTGAACCCTAAAACTCAAAGTTTGGAATTTCATGCATAACAAGGGAAGGGGCTGCTGATTCTTTCATCATTGTGTTATAAATTGATTTTTATTGTGTGTAGATGAAAAATATCGAATCAAATCATATTTCTATATATTACTGTAATGATTGGAAAACATTAAAAAGCAAGAAAACTCATGATTTTCGCTCTAAACCCTAAACTTGGAATTTTCATGCATAAGGATTGTCTATGGTTGCTAATTTGCATATACTTGAATTTAAACTAAGTTTTGTTATGTTTGAATGAAGAATAATGGTTTAAATCATGTGTTTACATATTACTATAATGACCAGAAAGTACCAAAAATAAGAAAGATGCATGGTTTTCACCCTAAAACATAAAGTTGCAAAATTTTCATACAAGTATACATATATGGGTGCCGATTTGTACAAATTGATGTTCTAAAATGATACTTATTTTGACTGCATGAAAAATCTTAGTTTGAACCATGTTTTTGCATATTACTGTAATGAACAAAAAGTGCAAAAAGTGAGAAAAATCATGTTTGTTCTTAATTGAGTAATTCGACCTACATTGGGAATTCAATCCCAATGTCTATAATTTTATATTATATATTTTAATGATTATTAGCATGTATACATGCATTATAAGTGATTTGATTGCATGTTGATTGAAGGAATAACTCTAGACAAGTCTAGAGACAATAGGGTATACCTAAGTTTTCCTAACCTTATTTCTATGATGTGATTAATAGGTTTATGTGATTAAATGATATGGGAAATAAGTTTTATGATAAGTTAATAAAGAGTTAATGATCTTAAATGGATGATGAGATTGATAGTATGAATTGGTCATAAGAGATAGGCATGATACTTGAAAGGCTATTTGATAAGTTGGAGGTGTTAAGTATGTTAAGTTGAATGTTAAATTGAGTTGATATTAAAATCATGATATGTTGTGTTTGACTTTAGAAAAGTCTTGATATGAGTTTTTATGTGTTTTTCATATAGGCCTATAAAGGCTAAATATGCAAGACTTTAAAAGTTGACATGTTATGTGCAAGCGATAAGTGCACTTCTAAATACAACTCCAAGTTTCTGTGAACGTTGTATATGCATGGGGTAGTTATAGGATAGAAGAGCATGATATTAAGTGAATGCTAAGTTGTGAATTAAATATTATGTTAGTTCTTGAGGAGTTGTAGGATTTCAAAAAGGGCTATAAGTACTAAGAGCAAAGGAACTACAAGGTGAGTAAACATTATATTTCAAGTTACAAGTTCAAGCTATCATGTTTTGTGAACCCTTGATATCTTGAAACCCAAATTCTTTTCTATCTTTAATTATGACTATACGATTTCTTTATTAAACTTGGGTTGCCAAAGGGTAATTGGTCGAAAACCATTTTTGATTATTCAATTATAATAAAGAACCTTTGTGAATTGTTACCTTACCTTACTTTCCTTCTGGAACCACACTATTATTTATCTTTTGTTCAACAAGGTAAACTACTATTGCTATTTTGTTACTTTTGATTGCATTCATGAATGGTATTGTTATAAGTGATTGCCATTAGCTCTAGCTATGGCACCTCCAAACCTTTTATGCAAAAATCCTCATGTCGATGTGGGTAATCATCGGAACCTGTGCACATGGTCTTAACCCAATGGATAGGGGCAAAGTATCCACCTCAGTTAGAAAAGGCAATTCTAGCTGTGGAGCCTGATCAATTTGATGACTCTTTACAAGTTATAAGTTGGGAGTTGGAATTTGGTATGATGCCACCTCTCCCTTGAGTGAATTGAGCAGGGTCTTCACTCGCGAGTGAATTGAGCAGGGTCTTCACTCATAAGTAATAAGTGTGATTTCTGCAAACCTTGTTAAATTACAAACTTTGACCTATGAGTTATGAATCATGAATTGTGAATCATGAACTATGTGTTTTAAGCTATGGGCTTTTTTTGTTTAGGGAATATATGTTATTGTTTAAGCTATATTGTTTACTCATTGAGATCATCTATTTCACCCCTTTTCCTTATGTGGTTTCTGGTGAGTAGTATGAGGAGGCAAGGTGATTGCTCAAGCAACCTACTCTGCTTGGGAAATTTCCTTATCAAAGTTATTATTATGATATGTTAGGATGAGTCTCTAGATGCTCCAGGAGTTCTTATTTTGGGAGTATTATTTTGGAACTATATGTTCAATTTATTTTGGAGTTTTAAAAATGTCCATTTATTTTGAGATTATCTTTTAAGTATATTTAACTATTCTTCCGCAACTTAGGATTTTCCTTTATAAAAGCTTTTATCAAGTTAATGCATGAGGTTTAGTATGATCCTAGGCAATGTTATTATATGCATGAGTGGGTTGTATGGGCATTGGTGATTTTATGTCTCCCCATGTTCTACGATCATCATATCTCTAAAAATAGGATGTGACAAAGTTGGTATTAGAGCTATAGTTTTTAAAGTCTAGTTTATACTTGTCTATTTATTGGGTTGGTTAAGTATAATCCTGGAGCATAAGAATTTTCCTATCATGTCATTCATAGTCTATCGTTAGTATAGTTTCGCAAAATCCTAATAAGTTATAGTACTCTTTGTTATTATTTGTTTGTGTGCCTTACGATTCCTTTACTAGATGACCAGGAAGATCACCCTTGCTCAAGGACTATAACCTAGAGCACTATGTATGGCATGCAAGAGGACATGGAGAGAGATGTTCAAGAAAGTTGTGCCTATGATTCACTACAAGGAGGAGAAGGTCCTGGAAGAAGAGGACCCTGAGGAGTATTTGGACCATAATTGGGTTTATAGTAAGGTTGAGAAACTAGAGAGCGACTGCTCAGATTTAAGGGAGGAGAACTAATATCTTAGGCTTTTGGTTCATGCCTTGAGGGAGGATATGGAGCAGCTCAAGACCAGAGATGTTGAGTAAATGGATTACCAAAGACCTGGAGATTTTAACTACTCAGCATCTAGGACTTTGTCCTTGATAGGTTGCGCACTGAATAAGGATTTACTCTGCTATAAGTGTCATGGTTTTGGTCACAATTCTATAGTTTGCCCTCTTATCGATTACTCATCTGAGAAACTATGGAAACATCCTAACATTCGTTCAAACGGGGAGGCACAGTTGAGGTTTACGCTAGTAGTAGATGACTATTGGCTTGGGGTATAGGATTTATACACTACAAATAATACCAATTGATTAGTTAGCAATTTAGTATGGAATGATTTATTTTATTGCCATGACATAATTGACTTATATACGATAAGAAATTTATGATGAGATAAGTTATATGTTACATGATTATAATACCTGATACATGCTTTGATATATATGCTATGTGACATGCTATGCAATATGTGATCTGAAATGTGATATGATATGATGGGTACTTATGAAAAATGCATCATAAGTATGATATGATAATGGGTTAGAAGGGAGTTTGCATTAAATTCCCTTATCATGATAACAGAATGCCTCCCAAGAAGAAGGTTCACACAGCTACCCAAATTATTAGGGCTAGTGAGGATGTAATCTCAAACACTACTTTAAATGCTGCCTCTACACCTGTGAGGTCAAGGGAAAGATCAAACTCAAGGGCACCGACCATGGGCTTTAATGAGCAAGCCTCTTCGCAAGAGGTTCATGCTATGCATAAGGAAATGAGGGACTTGTGTAAGGAATTAGATGAGGTGCTAGCTCAAAGGTGGGAAGTGTTGCCAACATAGGAAAGAAATGGAGTTCTGCCACCTGTGGTAGTGGCACCTACTAGAAAGGAGAGGAAGCGGCTACCTGATGAAGGGATGACCATGGTAGAGTTCAAAAAGCTATAACCACCTACTTTCTATGATAAGGAGGGTGATGACCCTCATGAATCTTTGGATGAGATGGACAAGCTAGTTTATTAACTCTTATGCTCTGATGCTAGAGTGATTGAGTTGGTAGGATTCCAACTCAAGAAAGAGGAATGGTATTGGTACTAGAGAAACGTTGAGGAACGACTTTATAGAGCTGACCCACCTACGTGGGTAAAGTTTAAGCAAGATCAATTCTTGCTTGAAGGCGAAAGGCAAGATAGGGTACTATAGTTCAAGCAGCAGATGTAGAAACTTGGAATGTCAGTATTAGATTATGTGAAGGAGTTTAATTGACTTAGCAGGTTTGCTATCAACATCGTTCCTACCGAAGCCTGCCATATCAACCGCTTTCTAAGAGGGTTGATCACACCTCTATTCAACTCATTGGCAGTAACTGAATTCTCAACCTTGGCTAAACTAATAGATAAGGCCAAGATAATGGAAAAGAGATATAAGGCCAAGAGGGCCAAAAGCATGGAACATGAACAAAAGGGTAAGCATAAGAACAAGGGTCATAAAGGCTAGCAAGGAGAAGGAAGGGGAGGATCGGGAAAAGAATCTTTGCTAACAACTTGTGACCATTGTGGTAAGAAGCATTTTAGGGTTTGCCAGAAGGTCTTTGGTGCATGTTTGAGGTGCGGACAGATGGATCACTTAATCAAGGACTGCCCTTAGACAAGGAACTCAAGAAATGTGGCCTCAACACCTCCACCACATTGACCATCTCAACCTCAAAGGCAAGGAATGTAGAATAAGAGACACAACTGAGACTCCCGCTAGTAGTTCGTTACTGTTAACCTAGTGGCATAGGACTTATATGATATGAATGATATTACATGACTAATTAGCTATTTGGCTTAGGTTTAATCTTTTATTGCCTAGGAGATGATTGACTTTTAAAAATGATAAGACAGCTCATTATACTATACTTTGTGTGTAACGTGACTAGGATACATGATATATGTCATGGTATGTGATACATGCTAAGTGATATGTGTCCTGTGATGTGATATTATATAATGGGTGCTCATGTTAAATGCATGCTAAGTATGATATTTTAATAGTGCTGTTAAATGGATTAAAAAGAGAAGGTGACTAAGTTTTGATCTAATTTAGATTAATGATTGATGGGTATAATGTTATGAGGTATGAAATGCTTACATGTTACAATGGTTTGATATATGAATTATATGGAGTTATTAAATGATAATTATGATTGATGCCATAAGAATAGAAATGATATTTAGTAATGATCAATAAGAGAATGAAACAAATCAGTTACATTATATCTACATAAGTATATGGTATGAAGTAAGTGAAGTATATTAAGGAATTTATGGCTTAGATGCTACCATATAGACTAGAACAATAAGAAAGCTAGGGATTTCTCTATCACTTATATAGATATCAAGTATAGTCAAAGGAAGAGTATTAATCTAGTGTGATTTAAAAGAAGAAGGTATTATTCCTATTCAAATTTCTAGTGCAAGATGCTTGATTGATTCTAGTGCTACACATTCATTTGTGTCTCCATGTTTTGCTAACAGTTATGGTAGAAATAAGGAATTGATGAATGAACCTTTAGTAGTGTCAATTCCTTTAGGAGAGATGATGGAAGTGAAATATGTGTATAAGGACTATGAGGAAGCTATAGATGGATAAAAACTTTCTATGGAATTGTTAGAGCTTGACGTGCTAAAATTTGATGTAATCTTAAGAATGGATTGACTATATGACTATAGAGCTTGGTTTGACTATAGAAAAAAGCAAGTAGAATTTTGAACTAAGGATGGGAAGAAATTTGTGTATCAAGGAGATACTTATGATTAAGGTCCACTAGCGTAATCACAGAATGGACGAGTGCACTTGAGAAACTGAGGAAGGGATGCGATAGAAGCATCCCCAGTTTTTGAGAATGTATGAGTAAGTACTTAAGTTTGAGGATGAATTTCTTTTAAGGGGGCAGAATGTAACAACCCTCACCTATCCTAGGAGTTTCATGATCTAATTTCTTGAATTTAAACCTATTATGTCTAAATAAGTGCTTTTATGAAATTTATGAGCTATGTGATCAATGAGTATATGGCATGTTAGACTAGCTCTAATATGCATAATATGAATTATTATTGGTGAAGTAAGTGATTTATATGAAATGCATAAGCATAAAAATATTTATCTCACATAAATTGAATTTTCATGCTCAAAGCAATTTTTAAATATAAAATAATTTTTATGAGCATTTTTTAAAATATTTTTAAATAAATATTTTGGGAGGAATTTTAACAAAAATAATAAGAAAAATATTTTATGTTTAATTACCTATAATCAGCCCATAAAATTAATAAAAAGGCTAAATTTCCAAAAGCCCACTACACCAAAACACTCCTTACCAAGTTCATTAAGGGTAATCTTGGAAATTGTCCAAAACCCTAATTGTAAAAAGAAAAATTTAGCCATGTGAACCCTTAATTTTGCACCCTCCAGTATGTGTTCGAACTTTAGAGGCACTTGGACTCGGTAAACAAACCTTTAGAAGCTAAAGACTCTCAAAGTGGAAAAATCAAAATATTTCTTTTTTATGTTTGAACCATCTCAAATCATTCGGGATTGAGTAACGAATACAACACAACTAGAATCGAGAAAAATGGATGAGAAACAAGCAAGAATGGGCGAAACGAGCGAAAGCGAGGTCCATTGCCGTAGAGCTCTGTGGCACTATTGTAAAACCCTCTGTGGAATCGTAAAGGGCTGTGTAGGACTACCACAATGAGCTCTGCAGTGTTGCAAAGCCCTCTACGGCAACTTTGGCAAAAATCTGATTTTTTGCAATCCCACATTGGAAATTTGTGTTTTCTATGCTTCAAACCTCCTCCTATATATAGAGCACCTCCCCACACTTTAAAAGACCAACTTCTAGAACTTGAAAAGCAATAACTTTAAGCAAACTGCTTTGTATTTGCTCCTTGCTTCACAAAGCGAGTTGGGGGGTTTCTCCTTAATTCCTACTTGACTAGTTTAAGGCTTTTTGCCGCCTGCTTGTTCGAGGTAAGTCTCTTGCCCAAGGCTCATATCCATTGCTTAAGGCTAGCCATTGCCCGATGCCCGCTGTTTGAGGCCAGCCGCCGCCTATTGAGGCTAGCTGCCACCCGCCATCTAAAGACAGCCGCCACCCGCCGTCCGAGGTAAGTTCCCTTTTCCTTTAATTTTCTGTTGTCTAAATTTCCTTGCCTCTTTTAGTTAGTTAATTAAATTGATTCATCTAGGTTGCTAGCTAATTAACTCAGTAATCAATCAAACTAATTAATTAACTCAACCCTCTTTTAATTAATCAATCAAAACATGATAAAGTGGCTAGGCTAAACTAACTCCTTTGCAAGAAGGGAGAACTGCGTGGATTCTGATTCTCATTCAAAGGGATACGTAGGCATGCTTGGTTCAGGCATTGAATCCAATTAAAATTAATCAACTATCCCCCTATTACCTTCTTCACTTACTTTTCTGTCTTTTTTTCTTTGCTTTATTATTAGGATTAGTTTGGAGAATGTGTGACTTCCTTAGAACCCATAAGGGCTAGAGGAGGTATCCCCTGTGTTTGAGATTTTATTTGTAATGTTAACTTTCTTTTGGACTATTACTTGTAATTATTATTGGATATATGGAATCAATGATCATGCATACTACAAATTGTTCATGTATTTTAATTTATTCATGAAATATATTTTAAGTCACCTTTATATTACTTGGCCAAACTTATTTTGTTAAATTAAACCGAAAACCTAGTCGCTGAATCCTCTTTGGTTTCGAGGCTAGTGATCCTTTTTCTTTTGGGTAATAAATTAGAGTCAAATGGGTTTTTTCCTTATATTTTCTCAAATAAAAATAAATTAAGATGGCGACTCTAAGAAATAATTTTTAAACCTATCAAAGATAAGCCTGAGGGCTTCCTCGTGAGTTCTTTCCCAAATGAGCATTTCGATTCCCTTTAGCGGATTAGATTAGTGCTTGGGTGAGGCCTCATAGGCTAGCCTCCTATAGCAGCCACCATTTTGTCATTCCATCATATTTTCTATAGAAAATTCTACCAAAAATAATCTATCAACTGAAATTTACAAAATACCTTCAAACTTTGTGATTTCGCGAATGTTTCGTAAGTTTTTCACTTCCTTTCAATTTGATATTTGATTTTTATGAAACTAATAATGAGAAAATTATTTATACTAAGTATTTACTAATTTTTATTAATTAAATTCAGCCTAGGTGAATTCTTGAGAGAGAAATCAATTTTTCTACTAAAAACACAAACCTCTTTACGTGAATCCTCCAAAGGTGAACCCTAAAACTTAAAGTTTGGAATTTTCATGCATAACAAGAGGAGGGGCTATTGATTCTTGCATCATTGTGTTATAAATTGATTTTTGGTATGTTTAGATGAAAAATATTGAATAAATCATATTTCTGTATATTACTATAATGATCGAAATATGCCGAAAAGCAAGAAAACTCATGATTTTTGCTCTAAGCCCTAAACTTGGAATTTTCATGCATAAGAATTATCTATGGCTCCCAATTTGTGTATACTTGAATTATAAAGTGATTTTTGTTATGTTTGAATAAAGAATAATGGTTTAAATAATGTGTTTACATATTACTGTAATGATAGGAAAGTACCAAAAACAAGAAAGATGCATGGTTTTCACCCTAAAACCTAAAGTTGGAAAATTTTCATACATGTACACATATATGGTTGCTGATTTGTACAAATTAATGTTCTAAAGTGATTCTTATTTTGATTACATAAAAAATCTTGGTTTAAACCATGTTTTTGCATATTACTATAATAAACAGAAAGTGCAAATAGGGAGAAAATCATGTTTGTTTTTGATTGAGTAATTCAGCCTACATTAGGAATTCAATCCCAATGTCTATAATTTTTATATGATATATTTTAATGATTATTGGCATGTATACGTGAATGATAAGTGATTTGATTGCATGTTGATTGAAAGAATAACTCTAGACAAGTCTAGAGACAATAGGGTATACCTAAGTTTTCCTATCCCTATTTCAATGATGTGATTAATATGTTTATGTGATTAAATGATATGGAAAATAAGTTTTATGATGAGTTCATAATGACTTAATGATCTTAAATGGATGATGAGACTGATAGTATGAATTAGTCATAAGAGATAAGCATGATACTTAAAAGGCTACTTGATAAGTTAGAGGTGTTAAGTATGTTAAGTTGAATGTTAAATTGAGTTGATATTAAAATCATGATATGTTGTGTTTGACTTTAGAAAAGTCTTGGTATGAGTTGTTATGTGTTTTTCATATGGGCCTATAAAGGCTAAGTATGCAAGACTTTAAAAGTCAACATGTTATGTGCAAGTGATAAGTGCACTTCTAAGTGCAACTCCAAGTTTATGTGAATATTATATGTGCATAGAGTAGTTATGGGATAGGATAGCATGATATTAAGTGAATGATAAGTAATGAATTAAATATTATTTTAGAGTTTGATGAGTAGTAAGAGTTCAAAAAGGGCTATAAGTACTAAGAGTAAAGGAACCACAAGGTGAGTAAACATTGTGTTTCAAGTTACAAGTACAAGTTATCATGTTTTGTGAACCCTTGATATCTTGAAACCCAAGTTCTTTTCTATCTTTAATTATGACCATATGATTTCTTTATTAAGCTAGGGTTACCAAAGGACAATTGGTCCAAAACCATTTTTGATTATTCAATTATAATAATGAACCTTTGTGAATTGTTGCCTTATCTTACTTTCTTTCTGGAACCACACTATTACTTATCTTTTGTTCAATAAGTTAAACTGCTATTGCTATTATGTTATATGTGATTGCATTCCTAAATGCTATTATTATAAGTGATTGCCATTAGCTCTAGCTATAGCACCTTTAAACCTTTTATGCAGAAATCCTCATGCCGATGCGAGTATTCATTCTAATCTATGCACATGGCCTTAACCCAATGGATAGGGGAAAAGTATCCAGCTCAGCTAAAAAGGGTGGTTCTAGCTGTGGAGTCTGATCAATTTCATGACCTTTTACATGTTACAAGTTAGGAGTTGGAATTTGGTATGATGCCACCTCTCCCTTGAGTGAATTGTGTAGGGTCTTCACTCATGAGTGAATTGAGTAGGGTCTTCACTCAAAAGTAATAAGCCTAATTTCTACAAACCTTGTTAAATAGCAAACTTTAAACCATGAGTTATGAATCATGATTTGTGAATAATGAACTATGTGTTATAAGCTATGGGCTTTTTTTTTTTTTAGGGAATATATGTTATTGTTTAAGCTATGTTGTTTACTCATTGAGATCATCTATCTCACCCCTTTTCCTTGTGTTGTTTCACGTGAGCAGTATGAGGAGGCAAAGTGATTGCTCAAGTAACCTACTCCACTTGGGAAATTTCCTTGTTGAAGTTATTACTGTGATATGTTAGGATGAGTCTCCAGACTCTCTAGGAGTTCTTATTTTGGGAGTATTATTTTGGAACTATATGTTTGATGATTTATTTTGGAGTCTTAAAAATGTCCATTTATTTTGAGATTATGTTTTAAGTATATTTAACTATTCTTCTGCAACTTAAGATTTTCCTTTGTAAATGGTTTTATGAAGTTAATGCATGAGGTTTGATATGATCCTAGGCAATGTTATTATATGCATGAGTGGGTTCTACAGGCATGGGTGACCTTATGTCTCTCCATGTTCTAGAGCCGTCATATATGCTAAAAATGGGATGTGACAATACCATCCTTCTAAAGATTATACATCCAAGGCATATTATTATCAAATTCTTTAGCAAAATCTCAAGGCTTGAACCCATTAGCAGAAGTATGGCCCATCATAATTAAAGCCCAAGTTTTTTTTAGCTAAACTGCCTCCTTTAGGAATACTTATAGGCTCATTTAAACTCAAGGTCTCTTTATCAAGTTGGCTCAACTAACGAATCCACTACCCTAAATACTGTCAAAAAATAGTCATTCTATTAGTCAACCATCTTTTCTCAAATCTTGCAACCTAAATTTTCAAGTGACAATTCTTGATCTAATCTAGAACCTAACACAACCTAACCTAACATTTCGAGGCCAATCTATCTTTCTTAGGACCTACCTAACCTACCCTCCCAATGCCCAATCTTTAGTCAAGACCTTTCCCTGTAAGGACTGATCCTTAATTATAACTTTCTATGGGCAAACTGAGTTGAGCCACCCATACTGTCATTCCCACACCCCTCGTCTTTCAAAGACATAACCTTCCCTAAATCCCACTTCATCAAGGTTGAACAAATAACTTTGATCCCAATTTTTCCAACATCAAGGCCGAATATATAGCTTTGATCCTAATTTTCCCAACACCAAAGCTGAACAAAATGCTTTGATCCTAATCCTCCCAAGCACCAAAGCCAAACAGATAGCTTTGATCCTAATATTCCTAGCACTAAAGCTAAACAAATAGCTTTGATCCTAATTTTTCCAACATCAAGGCCGAATAGATAACTTTGATCCTAATTTTTCCAACATTAAGGCCAAACAAATAGCTTTGATCTTAATCCTCCCAACATCAAAGCCAAGCAGATAGCTTTGATCATAATTTTTCCAACATCAAGGCTGAACAGATAACTTTAATCCCAATCCTCCCAACATCAAGGCCAAACAGATAGCTCTGATCCTAATTTTTCCAACATCAAGGCATAACATATAGCTTTGATCCTGATCCTCCATCTAGGTTGAATAGATAGTTTTGATCCTAATTTTTCCAACATAAAGACTGAATAGATAGCTTTGATCCCAATCCTCCTAACATTAAGGTGGAATAGATAACTTTGATCCTAATCCTCCTAAGCATCAAATCCTAATAGATAATTTTGATCCCAATAGTCTAATGCATCAAAGCCAAATAGATAGCTTTGATTCCAATCCTCCCAAACATCAACACCAAATAGATAACTTTGATCACAATCTTCCCTAACAATAGGGCTAAACAGGTGGCCTTGCTAAACCAAATTCCCAAATCTCCATCATAGGTGGACCAAATCTCTAAATCTTAAAGTCTAGGTCGAAAAGATAGCCTTGATTGAAATTCACCAAATCATCTTTACTTCTAACATTAAGGCCGAATAGATAGCATTGATTGAAATTCATCAGACTATCTTTACCTTCAATATTAAGGCCGGATGGATAGCCTTGATTGAAGTTCACCAAAACCATCTTTACCTCCACCATTTAGGCTGGACAAATAGCTTTAATTGAAATATACCAAGACTATTCTCACATCCAATGTCAAGCTTGAATAAATAGCCATTAACAAAACCTATGTATCTTAGGGGCCCTCTCCCAAAAGATTCATTTTCTTATACCATGTTTACCCTTCACAAGGTTCAATTTGCACAAAGCATAAATGCCCTCATGCATGACAAACACAAGCAGATATCACAAGCCCAAAATTTGACATGGCATAAGCCATAAGTTTGACATGGTATAGGCCAGAATCTGATATGGCACAAGTACATATAAGCCAAAAATCTAACATGGCACAAGCACAAACCTAGAGTCCTACATGGCATCTCTTCTCAGGGTTCACAGTCATTATAATCACCTTTTGCTCAAAACCAATTCTGATAAGGGGGCAGCTCTGAACCTTTAAATTTGCACCCTTGGGATTGAATTGCAGCTTGACACTTGCTAAGATTAGTATGCTATGGAGTGCCTCTTATGGGTTGCAGGGCAACACCCTATTGAAAAATAAATTTCCTTAATAGACGACTAGCACTCAGTTACAAGTCTATAGAATCAAATTAGGCCCAAATCAGATAAAAAAATGGATGAGAATAGGCTGAAAAATGAGGTGCGGCAACCTACGGGCTAGCTGCGGTGACTCACAGCTAGCTACAGTAGTGGGCTCTACGGCTGCCGTAAAAGGCTCTATGGCTACTGTAGCCCCTGATTAGTTGCCACAATGTGTTTTCCCTTATCCTACATCAAAAATTCACTATTTTAAGCCCCTAAACTCTCCCTATAAATACCTAGCACCTCCTAACAACTTCTACACACAATTACATACCTCTATATTCTCTTTAAAGCTTTCTAAACCTTATTTCTAAGCCTCCTAATCATCAAAATTCTCTTTCTAAACCTCCTAATCTTGAAAACCCCATTCCAAAATGTAATAACCCACATCTACCCTAGGAGTTTTCATGACAAATTGCTTGAATTTGGAGTTGTTACGACAAAAAATGTGATTTTATAGAAATTCATGTATGATGTAATTTATGAGTATTTGGCATGTTAAATTAATTTTAACATGCCTAATATGAGTTATTATTGCAAAATAAATGATTTATACAAAGTGCATTAGTATAGAATAATTTATTTTACATAAAATGAATTTTCAAGCAAAAAGTCAATTTTTAAGCATAAAATAATTTTATGAGTATTTTTAAAATATTTTTAAATAAATATTTTGGGGGAAATTTTAATGGAAATAATAAGAAAAATATTTTGTTTTTAATTACCTATATTCAGCCCTAAAATTAAATAAAAGCCCAAATACCTAAAAGTCCACTACACTAAAACACTCCTAACCTAGCTCATTAAGGGTAATATTGGAAATTGCCCAAAACCCTACAAATAAATATAAAAAATTTGGCCAACCCTTCATTCCAATAGTCACCATTCTATTATTTTATTATTTTGACAGAAAAATTCTCTCAAAATTATTCTCTTTACCGAAATTCATTAAATACTTTTAAACTTTGCGATTTCACAACCATTTCATAAATTTTTCCTTTCCTTTCAATTTGCTATCTAATTTTTATGAAAATAATCATGGAAAAATTATTTTAAATTGAATATTTACTAATAAAATTCAGGCTAGGTGATTTTTTGAGAGAAAAATCAATTTTTTCTATCGAAAGCACCAACCTCTCTATGAGATTTCTCCAAAGGTGATTCCTACAACTCAAAATTGAAATTTTCATGCATAAACACTACCAAGGGGGGACAATTTCTATACAATTGTTTTCTAAATGGATTTTTGATGTGTTTAAATGAAAAATATTGAATTAAAACATATTTCTGCATATTATTGTAATGACTGAAAATTTTTAGAAAATAAGGAAATTCAAGGTTTCGTGCTAGAACTTTAAAGTTGGAAAATTCCATGATTTCATGTGTATATGGTTGCCGAATTGAGTATGATGGAGTTCTAAATAGATACTTTTTTTTTTGGATGAAAAATAATGATTTAAATAATGTGTTTATATATTACTATAATGATCGGAAAACACTGGAAAGCTAGAAAACTTATGATTTTCACTCTAAACCCTAAACTTGAAATTTTCATGCATGAGAATTGTCCATGGCTTACCAATTGGTGTGTGTTAGTGTTCTAAACTGATATGTTATGTGATTCAATGAAAAATAATGGTTTAAGTCACATGTTTACATATTGCTGTAATGACTAGAAAGTACCGAAAATAAGAAAACTCATGGTTTTTCATCCTAAAACCTAAAGTTAGAAATTTTCATGCATATGGATTTATATATGTGCTGATCCTACATTTTTATGTTCTAGAATGATTTTTGTTTTGATTATAAGCAAAATCTTGGTTCAAACCATGTTTATACATATTACTGTAATAGACGAAAATTGCGAAAAGAAAGAAAATTTAGATTTTCTCTTTAATGGGGTATTCGGCCATTGTTGGGATTCTTATCCCAATTTCTATAATTTTTATGTAATGTATTTTAATGATTATTGACATGTATGAATGAATGATAAATGATTAAATTGCATGTTGGTTGAAGGAATGACTCTAGACAAGGTTTGAGGCAATTTGGTGTACTTAAGGTATCTTAACCTTATGTTATGATTAGAATGTGAATACGATTGGGTAATATGAAAATAGGTTTTATGATGAATCAATAATGAATTAATGATCTCAAATTGATGAAGAGATTGATTGAATGAATTGGGCATAAGAGATAGGCATGACACTTGAAAGGTTATTGATAGGTTGACATGTATGGAAGTGTTAAGTGTACTAAGAAGATTGTTAAAGTGAATTGATATTAAAATTATGATATTGTGTTTGACTTGAGAAAAGTTTTGATATGAATTATAATGTGTTTTCTTGTGAACCTATAAAGGCTAAATGGGTAAGACTTTTAAAGTCAACAGGCTATGTACAAGTGATGAGTGCACTTCCAAGTGCAACTCTCAATGTATATAAATGTTATGTGTGCATAGGGTAGTTATGGGATACGATAGCATAATGATTAAAAAAATACTAGGTATTGAATTAAATATAATGTTAGAGCTTGAGGAGCTTTAGAGGTTTAAAAGGGCTATGTGTACTAGGAGCAAAGGAACCACAAGGTGAGTAAACACTGTATTCATGCTACAAGTGTGAGTAAACATTATGTTCAAGTTACAAGTACTAGTTATCATGTTATGTGAAGCTTTGATATCTTGAAACCCAAGTTCTTTCCTAATTTTAATTATGACTGAATGATTTCTTTGTAAGCTTGGGTTGCCAAAGGACATTTGGTCCAAACCCATTTTTGATTACTCAACTATAATAAATAACCTTTGTGATTATTGCCCTAACTTATATTCTTTCTAGATCTACACTATTATTATCTTTTGTTTGATAAGTTAAACATCTATTGTTATTGTGTCACATGTGATTGCATTTCTTTAATGCTATTTTATAAGTGATTACCATTTGCTCTAGATATGGTATCATAACCCTTTATATGCATAAATCCTCATACCGATGTGAGTAATCATCGGCTATGTGATCTTTATACCGATGTGAGTAATCATTGGCTATGTGATCCTCATACCAATATGAGTAATCATCGGCTATGTGTTTGAGTGATTATGGCAATAGCCTTTACTCTACGTGCTCGAGTGATTATGGTAATAGCCTTTACTCTATGTGTTCGAGAGATTATGGCAGTAGTCTTCATTCTATATGTTATGTGTTATAAGTGTGATTTCTGCAAACCTTTCTAAATTGCGAACTATGAATCATGAACTATAAGTTATGAGCTATGAGCCCTTTTTAAGGGATATGTGTTATTGATAAGCCCTATTGTTTACTCATTGAGATCATCTATCTCACCCCTTCTTCCTTGTACAGTTCCAGGTGAGCATTTTAAGGAGGTAAGGTGATCGCTTAAGCTACTACTTCGCTTGGAAAATTTCCTTGTCAAAGTTATAATAATACCATACTATGTTGAGTCCTTAGATGCTTCGGGAATTATCATGGAAACTTTATTTTAAAATATTATGTTGGTGACTTTTATTTGGAGTTTTATTATTATTTTCTTATGAATTGTATTAAAGTATATATACTTTTAGCTTCAACAACTTAAGGTTTTTCTTTTATAAAAGGTTTTTATTAAGATAATGTATGAGGTTTGGTATGATCCTAAGCAAAGTTATTATATGCATGAGCAGGTTCTACGGGCGTGGGTGACCTTATGCCTCCCCATGTTCTAGAACTATCATGTCTCTAAAGTTAGGATGTGACATAAAACATCTTCCATCAAATAAAACCTATTTATAAGCCTCCTAATCACCTCAAGCCTTATCTCTAGGCCTCCTCATTAAGAAAATGTGTGATTTAAGTTCCTCATTTCAAAAAGCATTCATGGTACTCAAGCAAGGGTATGATCCAAGTCCCTCTAAGAAGAGTTTGTGCTATTCATGAGTCTTTTTTCTAAAAAGAGTGCTCATGCTATCCCTAAGCCAAGGTGGAACTTAGATCTAAAGCCAACCTCATTCCCTACATTCCTTGCCGGTGAAAGCCTAAGGTAAAAGTTCTTTCTTTTTCCTTTTCAATTCTAATTTCAAGATCTAAATCTAAAAAGATTTAATTTTTGTTAAATAAAATCTGACCTAATTAACAAATTCCTATGCCCTTAAATTCAATCAAAACATGATAACAAAGGCATTGACTTAAAAATCCCTCCTTTGTAAGAAGGAAGAACTGCGTGAGGTTTGATTCCCATTCAAAATGATACACAGGCATGTCATCTCTAAGGCATCAACTCTGCTAAAACTAACAACTTTTTCTCTTTATCACTTCTTCATATAGTGTAAGGTCGAAATTGCTTTTCTTAAATGTACGTCAAAACTTTAGTTCTCTTACAATTGTTTTATTGCTTTTTCTTACTTTAGTTGTTTAATTTATATTTGGGGAATGTGTGCTTTTCCTAGGACTCATAAGGGCTAAAGGAAAGATCCCCTGATTTTGATATTTTTACTTATAATAATTTTAATTAGTTTTCCTTTATTGTTCACATTTTATAATTGTAATTTTCCATGCATTGCACGAATAATACTTATTTCATGCATCATATTATATCTATTCATGTATACATACAAACTTTTTTTTTACAAATTCTATTTTATATTTAAGCCAAACTAATTTCTCACATTATTTTAATCAAAACCTAGTCCCTAAGCCCTTTTTGGTCATTTGAGAACTAGAGCTTTTCCTTGGGATAAATAGTATAATTTTTTATTCAATCAAATTGGGTTTTTCTTTTAATTTTCCCAACTAAAATAAACAAAATTCAAGTTGCAACTCCTTTTGCAAATTACAATTTATAAAAAATAATTTTCTAAACTCATAACAAGTTCCAATTGTGATGTTTCTCCCAAAAGAGCATTTTTTATTCTCTTTAGCGGATTAGGCTGGTGCTCGGACGAGGCCTTACAGCATGTCAATAAATCTGCCCATGTTTAATGTATATCTATCTAGGAAACTTTAGAGTTTTCAACCATTCACACAACATTGATTTTGTATGTTTGTCAAGAGTGTAACATGTAGGCAGATATTTACACGTGACTTTTGACATTGTAAGATCAGTACGTTGACAATATTCATTTAGTTCTTATCATGATTTAGCTGTATCTTTTGTCTTTCTAGGTACATTTATCACAGTTTTATATATATTCTCAATCACATTTTTCTCTACATGCATCACATCTAGGTTATGCCGAATTAGATTGATCTTCTAATAAGGCAAATACTAAAATATGCTTCATTTCTTCCAACCATAGATTTTAGTAATTGGAGCATTGATCTCTGATGCACTTAAATCTATTATTTTCTTCAGTCCTAACTCTTTTATGCATTGATATTTAATGCACCTAAATCTATTTTTTCTTCAATCCTAACTCTTTTATCCAATTTAGCAATTCTGTATTAGATCTTATTGGAGGTGCATCCTTCATTATAACCCGATTCTTATGAAAACCATATCTGTTATGCCTAAAAGGATGGTCCTCTAGCAAAAACTTTCTATAATTATCAAAGCATGAATGCTTACCACTTTTAGACAATGTAAATACATTTGTGTCACAAACCAATTTTAGAGATTTGATGGTCCTAGAACATTGGGAGACATAAGGTCACCCATGCCTGTAGAACCCACTTATGCATATAATAACTTTGCTTAGGATTGTACCGAACCTCATGCATTAACTTGATAAAACCTTTTATAAAGGAAAACCTTAAGTTGCAGAAGAATAGTTAAATATTCTTTAAACACAATCCTAAAAAAAATTAACATTTTTAAGACTTTAAAATAAATCATCAAATATAAAGTTCCAAAATAAGACTCTCGGAGCGTCTAGAGATTCATCATAACATAGCATAGTAGTAAGCTTTGACAAGGGAATTTCCCAAGTGAAGTAGTTTGCTTGAGCGATTACCTTGCCTCCTCATGATGCTCACCTAAAACCATACAAGAAAAAGGGGTGAGATAAATGATCTCAATAAGTAAATAATACAATCTTGTAAAATAACATATATCCCTTTATAAGGGATCAAGGTTCATAAATCATGGTTTGCAAATTAGTAAGTGTAACAACCCACACCCACCATAGGAATTTTCGTGATAAATTGCTTGATTTAGAACTAATAAGGCTAAGTGTGTGCTTGTGTGAGAAATTGTGATCTAAATGATTGATGAGTATGTGACATATTAAATTTATTTTTAATATGCATAGAATGTGTTGCCATTGTGAAATAAATGATTTACATGAAGTGCATTTGCATAAAAGAATTTATTTTAAATAAAATGAATTTTCATGCATGAAATAATTTTTAAGCATAAAATAATTTTATGGGTATTTTTAAAATATTTTTGAGGGAAATATTCCAGAATTAAAAAGAAAAATATTATTTTCATTTTTAAGTACTTCAGCTGAAATTTTTAAAGAAAAAGGCCCAATACTCAAAAGCCTACTACACAAAAATGCTCCTAACCTATTTTATTAAGGGTAAAAGTGGAAATTCCACTCCAACCCTAATATATATTCTAATTTTTGGCCAGCAAGGGTTTTCCAGTAGCCATTCCCTTATTCTTTCTATATTCTAGTAGAAAAACCTCTCAAAATAATTCTCTCTATAGAAATATTGAAAACACCTTACCGTTTCGCGATTTCGTGACCGTAATCGTAAGTTTTTATTGTCTTTCGCTTTCTAAACTTTTTTCTATGAAATAAATTATGGAAAAATTATTTTGAACTATTTGATTACTGATTTCTATAGATTCAATTATGTTTGAGTGAATTTTTGGGAGAGAAATTTATTTTTTTACCGAAAACACGATTCTTTCTGGAAGATTTCTCCAAAGGTGAATTCTATAACTTAAAATCACAATTTTATTGCATAAACATCATAAGGGGGTGGGGGGGGGGGGGGGGGGTTTATTTATACTTGTTTGCATTCTAAACTGACTTTTGATTTTTTTTGATGAAAAATATTGCATGAAATAATATTTCTGCATAATTCTGCGATGACCGAAAAGTTTCGAAAAACAAAGGAGTTCAAGGTTTTCGTGTTAGGATTTGGAAATTAGAAAATTTTATTCTTTCATGAATACATGGCTACCAATTTGTGTGAATTAATGTTCTAATATGATATTTGTTTTGTTTAGATGAAAAATAATAACTTGAATCATGTGTCTGTTTATCGCTGAAATAAATGAAATGAGCGGAAAGCGCGGAAACTCATGATTTTTCACCTAAGCCGTTGAACTTGGAATTTTTTTTGTATAAACTCTACCTATGGCTGCCAATTCATTGAGGAATGTGTTCTAAACTGATATTTTCAATGATTGAATGAAAAATAATGGTTTAAACAACCTATTTGCATATTTCTGAAATGACCGAAAAATACTGAAAACAAGAAAAACTCATGTTTTGTGCACTATAATGCAAAAAATTAAATTTTTATATATTAATGGCACCAATAGTGGCCGATTCCTATGAATTTAAGTTCTAAAATGATTTTTGTTATGTTTACAATAAAAATCTTGGTTCAAACTATGTTTTTACATATTTCTGAAATAGACGGAAAACATGAAAAAAAGAAGAATTTGGTTTTCACCTTAATGATGCATTCGGCCTACATGAACAATTGTGTCCAAATGTTTATAAATTTTATGTGATGTGTCTTGGTGAATGTTGACATGTATGTATGTATAATAGATGATGAAATTGCATGTTAGTTGAAGGTATGACCTTAGATGAGCTAAATGCATTATGGTATACTTAAGGTATCTTAACATTGTATTGTGGTTAGAATGCAAATGTGATTGAGGAATTTGGAACTAGATGTCATGATGACTTGATGATGAATATATGGTTATGAGTTAATGAAGTAAAAAGGGATCATAAGAGTTAAGTATGATGTTTGAAGGATTAATTGTTAAGTTGACATGTATGGAAGTGTAAAGTGAACTAAGATAATTAACGATTGAATTGATATTGGGGTAATGATAATGTGATGACCTTAAAAAGGTAATGATATAATTGCAATGTGTTTTCATGTGAGCCTATAAGGCCTAAGTATGCAAGACTTATAAGTCAACATGATATGTGCAAGTGATGAGTACACCTATGAGTGAACTCTAATGTGTATGCTATATGTGTATGGGTAGTTATGGGATAGGAACATCATGAGTAAATAAAATACTAAGTATTAAATCAACTATTATGTTAGAGTTTGAGGAGGCTTAGAAGTGCAAAGGGGACTACGAGTACTAGGAGCAAAGGAACCCTAAGGTGAGTAAACACTATGTTCATGCTACAAGCGTGAGTAAACATCGTATTCATGTTATAAGTGTAAACAACATTTTGTTGTGTTACAAGAATGTGATATTGATATGTGAACCTTTGTGATCTTTGAAACCCAAGTTCTTTCTATTTTAAATTTTATGATTTCTTGTTAAGCTTGGGTTGCCAAAGGACATTTGGTCCAAAACTATTTTGTTTATCCAATGAGAATTTTTTTGTGAATGACACCCTAACTTGTATTCTTTCTGGAACTACACTTTCATTGTATTATTGTTGAAAGCCAAACCACTACTGTTATTGAAATACATGTTATTATTGCCATATGTGATATTGTTAATTGTGTTTACCAATAGCTCTAGCTATGGTACCTTTACCCTTTATGCAGAATCCTCGTGCCCTTGCGGGAAATCATCGGAACCTGTGCACATGGTCTTAACCAGATGGATAGGGGTAGTGTATCCACCTCAGCTAGAAGGGATGGTTCTAGCCATAGAGCTTGATCATCTTCATACTTTCTAAGTGATGGGAGTTGGAATTTGGAAAAGGCCACCTCTCCTCGATGTGTTTGGAGTGAAATGAGTAGCGTCTTCACTCCATAAGTGTTATAAGTGTGATTTCTGCAAAAACTTGCTAAATTGAACCCTTGCTAAAGTACAACCTGATTCATGAGTTATAAACCATGAACTATGTGTATAAGCTATGTGTTTCCTTTCAATGGAATATGTGATAATGTATGTGCCTTTTTGTTTACTCATTGAGATCATCTATCTCACCCTTTTTCCTTGTGTGGTTTTAGGTGAGCAAATGTGAGGAGGCAAGGTGATGGCTCAAGCATTCTACTTCGCTTGGGGAATTCCTTGTCCGAGTTATCAATAATACTATGTTTATGAAGTCTTGTCTTTAGATGCTCCAGGAATGTTAATTGATACTTATAGAGATTTATATTATTTTCCTTATGGATTTCATATGTAACGATTTACTTTAAGTCTTCCGCAAATTAGGGTATTTATCTAAATGTTTTAAATGAGTTAACGAAGAAGGTTCGGTAAGATCCTAGGTATGATTGTTATATGTTAATGGGTTCTACGGGCATGGGTGACCTTATGTCTCCCTATGTTCTAGGACCGTTGTATCTCATATGGTTGGGATGTGACAGGAAGATTCATAGAAATTAACTTGTAACTTATAAGCTTGTAAAGAGTGATGGCTTATTAGCTCATTCAAGGGAGTGGTGGTGTCATACCAAATTCCAACTCCCAACTTGTAACTTGTAAAGAGTCATGGAACTGATCAGGCACGACAACTAAAATTGCCCCTTCTAGTTGAGGTGGATATACTACCCATATCCATCGGGTTAATACCATATACATAGGTATCAATGATTACCCATATTGGTATGAGGATTTTTCCATAAAGGGTTCATATATACCATAGCTAGTGAAGGAATGGTGGAGCCAAATGCAGCGGAAGGAAGGTGGTGAGGTGAAATTTCAAACATTTTAAAATTTCACTCAACCAATTTTGGTCCAAAATTCATTCAAGCAATCAATTAATTTGTGTGTAAAACACATATGCATATAAAGAAGAAAGAAGAGTGATCATATGACCTCTTGTAGGTTCTTTCTTTCTTTATCAAAGTGCTTCCCAAGTGTGAAGCCTCTATATCATCCCACACCTAGCTCACCTCTAAGTTTTCTCTTGATTTCTTTGGTGTTCTTGAATCATCTCTTGTTTGCCCAATTTGATTCAAGATTTTCCTAAAAAATCTTTAGGAAGTTTAAGGTTTCTCTTTGGTTTGTTTTGGACTAAACACATTTTTAATTTGCAAACATTTGTTCTTTCATAAAGAATAAAGAAGAGAATTGAAGATCAAAAGAAAATTTGAAGAAACATTTTCTTCTTATTCTTTCTCTCTATCTACTTCTCTCTCTAAGCTTTAAACTTAAAAATAATGTTTTTGCACTTATGAAGAAAAATGAACATAAACCTTTTTATGGTCATTTCCCTTAAGACTTAACTCTTAAGTCTTCTCAACTACTTCTCTCTCTAAGCTTCAAACTTAAAAATGATGTTTTTGCACTTATGAAGAAAAATGAACATAAACCCTTCTATGGTCATTTCCTTTAAGACTTAACTCTTAAGTCTTCTCAAAGACTTAAATGCCTTTACATATTCTTTTAGCTCACCATTTGGTGAAGGGGCAAAGTTGGACTTTGCTTCTTCAAATTGTGAAATGACCATTTTATCCTTTAGGGGTAAAATGGACATTTCCATTAGCCAAAAGATGTAATTACTGTAATAACCTAGGTGTCCCTGGATCACCAAAGGCTGCAAGTTAGTGTAGAATTGAGTAAAATAAGAGGTATGATAAGAAGAATAGGTTGTTAGGAACCAAAATTCTAAAGCGAGTTTGAGTTCAAAAATGGAGATGCTAAAGCAAAATCAATGAATTCTAACTTCAAAGAGAGGTTCTTAGAATTTATTTAGAGAATTTAAGCAAATATGAGGATGGTAAGAATATTGGAGATCAAGAATTGAGTTAAATTGAGCATAGAAGATACTTAAGTAAGATCGAGATGCTGAATGTGAAACCGATAAATTTTGGTTTTGCGATTTTTTTTCAAGTTTTATTTTAGGAGGATTGGATGAGAGAATAATTAATTGCAGTCTTAAATCCTTAAAAATTAAGTTAAAATAAAGGACAATAATTAGATAATTAGAGTAATTAAATTTAAGAAAATGGCAATTTTGAGATTTAGAGAAAATATATAATCATAACATTGACTTTTAATTTGCAAAAAAAAAAAAAAGTAAATAAATAAATAAATAATAAAATAATTATAATAGCGGTGGCTACTATCCTAAGCTTTGGCTTGAATAGATAAGATTAATTGGTGATTTTAGATAATAAATAAGTCAAAAATAAAACAAATTTAAAATATATAAATATAGGATAAATATGGTGCACCTAACACCAAATCATTCACTCAAAAAAAAAAAAAAAAAAAAAAAAAAGAGAAGGAAAAATGTAGAAGCAAAGGAAAATAAACATAGAAGAAGAAGAGGGGAAGTCAATAGGAGGAGGAGGAAAGAAAAGAAAGAAAGCAAGATAAGGTAAGATTTAGTTCAAGTTTCCTTTCCTTTGATGAAATTGAGTATATGGCTTGTGTTTGATTGAAAGTTTTTCTATTTTCTTATCTATGCTATTTAGGTGGTTGGGAATTTGATGTGGGAGATGGTTATTGATAAGTAAATGGAAGAAAGGAATTGAATTGAGGATGTTTAAGGAAGGAGAATTAGAGTAAAGGTGAAGAGAACAAGGGTTAGTGCAGAAGACTTAGGACTGGTTCACTGAGGAGTTGACTGCTGGAAATTTTAGGTTTCAATTAAGGGACCTTAGAGTCTAAATTTGGTCTTGAAGAAAAACTAGAAAGTTATAGATAATTATGTCTAATATATGCTTTTTTAAATGGCTTTAACAAATTCAAAATAGGTTAGGAGATATAGACCCTGAGTTGAGATTGACCTTGCACCTAAGTCCAGTTTGCAGCCTGAGATTGAGGCCTAAGTTTGAGGACCTTAAAGATAGAACTGTGTCACATCCTAACTTTAGAGATATGACGATCCTAGAACATAGGGAGATATAAGGTCATCCACGCCCGTAGAACCCACTTATACTTATACAAATACTGCCTATGATCGTACCAAAACCTCTTACATTAACTTAAATAAGCCCGCCCCCCGCCACCCCCCCCTTCTTTTTTTTTTTTTTGAAAACCTTAAGTTGCAGAAGCATCGTCAAAATATACTTTAAACATAATCCATAAGGAAATAATATTTAGAATCCAATTAAAACATCAAAAGATAACATTTCAAAATGAACATCCAAAAATAAATATTCTTGGAGCATCTAATGACAACACTTCATAACATGGTATTATTAATGACTTTGACAAGGAATTCTCCAAGCAAAGTAGAATGCTTGAGCCATCACCTACCTCCACACATTTGCTCACCTGGAACCACACAAGGAAAGAGGGGTGAGATTGATGATCTCAATGATTAAAAAATTAAACACATACATTAACATATATTCCTTTGAAGAGGAAACTCATAGCTTATACACGTAGTTCATGATTTATAATTCATGAATTCAGTTGCAATTTATCAAGGGTTCAATTTAGCATGTTTGCAGAAATCGCATTTATAACATAAAACACATAAAGTGAAGGCTATTGCCATAATCACCTGAAAACATAGAGTGAAGGCTATTGCTATAATCACTTGAACACATAACTCATAAAGTGAAGGCTATTGTCATAATCACTCGAACACATAGCTGATGATTACTCGCATCGGTACGAGGATCACATAGTCAATGATTACTCGCATCGGTACGAGGAGTACATAGCCAATGATTACTCGCATCGATACGAGGATTTTTGCATAAAAAGGTTAAAGATACCATAGCAAGAGATATTAGTATTCACATATAATAATAACATTTAAGGCAACAATAACATGTATCACAATAACAATGGCAATTTAACTTTTAAACAAAAGATACAAGGATAGTGTAGTTCCAGAAAGAATATAAGTTAGGGCAATAATTATAAAGAAATTATCATTGGATAAACAAAAATGGTTTGGACCAATTATCCTTTGGCAACCTAAGTTTAATAAGAAAATCATAGAATTTCATTTTAGAATGGAAAAGACTTGGGTTTCAAGATTATCAAAGGCTCACATAACATGATATCGCATATTTGTGACAAAACATATTGTTACTCACGCTTGTAGCATGAATGCAGTGTTTACTCACACTGGAAGCAAGAATATAGAGTTCACTCACCTTATGGTTCCTTTGCTCCTAATTCATGTGGCCCTTGGACTTCTAAGACTCCTTAAGCTCTATCATAATATTTAATTTGATACTTAGTATTTATTCAATCATAATGCTATCCATAACTATCCCATGCACATATAACATTCACATATACTTAGAGTTGCACATATAAGTGCACCTCATCACTCACACATAACATTTTGACTTAAAAGTCTCGTATACTTAGCCTTTATAGGCCTATATAAAAGCACATCACAATCATGTCAATACCATTTTAAGGTCATCATAATATCATAATATTAATTCACTTTAACAATCAACTTACTTAACACTTCCAGACATGTCAACCAATATCTTAACCTTTCAAGTGTCATGTTTAACTTTTATGATCCATTCATTCAATCAATCTCTTTATCAATTCAAGTCCATTAATTCATTATTATGTCCTCATAGAATCCATTTTCATATTTCCCAATCACATTCACATTCTAATCACAATATAAGGTTAAGATACCTTAAGTATACCTTAAGTATACCAAAGTGCCTTTAGACTTGTCTAGTGTCATCCCTTTAACTAACATGTAATTTTATCAATTGTTATACATACATACATGCCAATAATCATCAAAATACTTTGCATAAAAATTATAGATATTGGGATAAAAATATTAATGTAGGTCGAATGCATCATCAAAAGGAAAACTAAATTTTTCTTTCTTTTTGCACTTTCTGTCTATTACAATAATATGTAAAAATATCATTTGAACTAAGATTTTTCATGTAAACAAAACAAAAATCATTTTGGAATATTAATTCACATGAATTGGCCACATATGGTATTTCTCATACATGAAAATTCAATTTTTGGGTTATAGGGTACAAAACCATGAGTTTTTTTGTTTTTGGTATTTTCTGGTCATTACAGTAATATGTAAATAGGTAGTTTAAACCATTATTTTCATTCAATCATAGAAAATATCAGTTTATAACATCTTCATTCATGATTCAGCAGCCATAGGTAGGATTTATACAAAAAAATTCCATGTTTTAAGACTTAGGTGAAAATCATGAGTTTTCGCGCTTTTCGCGCTTTCTGTTCGTTACAGCAATGTGCAAACACATGATTTAAATCATTATTTTTCATCTAAACAAAACAAATATCATATTAGAATTCATTCTCACACAATTTGGCAGCCACATGTTAATTTAATAATAGAATTTTCTAACTTCTAAGTTCTAGCACAAAAACCTTGAATTCCTTTGTCTTTTGAAACTTTTCGGTCATTGCAAAAATATGCAAAAATATAATTTAATCCAATATTTTTCATCAAAACAAAACAAAAATCAGTTTAGAAACCAATAATGCATAAATTGCCCCCCTATAGTGATATTTACGCATCAAAATTGTGTTTTTAAGTTATAGAATTCACTTTTGGAGAAATCTCGCGAAAAGATTTGTGTTTTCAGTAGAAAATAAATTTTCTCTTCCAAAAACTCACCCAAACAGAATTAAATCTGTGAAAATCAGTAAAAAACAATTTAAAATAATTTTCCCATATTTTGTTTCATAGAAATCAGTTAAGGAATTGAAAGAGAAGAAAAACTTACGATTATGGGTGAGAAATCACAAAATTGAAAGGAGTTTTCTTAATTTCAGTAGAGAGAATTATTTTGGGAGAATTTTTCTATGAAAATATTGGAATAACAGAGTGTGGCTACTGTCTAAACTGATGGGGGCTGAAATCTTGCTTATATATTAGGGTTTTGGATAAAATTTCCAAGTTTACCCTTAATAAGCTAGGTTAGGAGTGTTTTAGTGTAGTGGGCTTTTGGGTATTTGGGCTTTTTAATCAATTTAGCGCTAATTATAGGTAATAAAAATATAATATTTTTCTTATTATTTTCTATAAAATTTCCCCCCCCCCCCCAAAAAACATTTATTTAAAAATTATTTTAAAATTCTCATAAAATCATTTTTATACTTAAAATTGTCTTTTTGCATGAAAAATCATTTTACGAAAAATAAATTATTTCATGCTAATGCATTTTATTCAAATCATTTATTTTATAATAATAATTCATATTAGGCATATTAAAATTAATTTAACATGCCCCAAAATCATAAATCACGTCACACATGAATTTCCATAAAACCATATATTTTGTCGCAACAACTTTAAATTCAAGCAATTTGTCACGAAAACTCCTAGGGTAGATATGGGTTGTTACAAATTGGGTTATGGTCAAAATAGATAAAATAATTTTTGGGATATCTATTTTAATTACATGAAAGATGTGTAGAATTTGGCCAAGGAAATTAGAAGTTGTAGAAAAATTAGGAATAGTTCAATCTGTCTAGGACAATAATGTAAGGCAGGATTTGAAGTTACACCAAATTTTGTGTAGGATCTAGAATGAGCTGAAATTTTAATATATTGTACCTTTGTATGTTATCTTTCCAATGCCTTAAGAACTAAGGAAATTTGAGTAGTATATCATGAGATATGGTAGGAGAAAGGAGGCTAGGTCAAGAAAGAAGCTATAAGCAGATTTTTAGTTTCAATGTTGTGAAGTGTTTATATATGAAAATTAAACTTAAAGTATATATGTGTTGGTTGTGTAGAGGAGCCTGAGGGATAGCAAAGAGGTGAAAATCAAGAGGTTTGGGGATGTTGCAATTGATTATGTTGAAAGGATAAGTGTGTACGGAAAACAATATAGCTAAGGTGAGTAACTATTATACTATTATGCCTGTGAACTATTTCCATGAATTCTATTACTTGTTGACCTTCAATTTTCATTGATATCCTTAAAATTCTTATGGATGATGACATTCTTGATTCCTATCTTGATATTTAATTTTCTTTAAAGCGTAACTGTCATTTACCCCTTAATATGTTCTATGTTAGTGTTACATGACTCATGCATCAAGTGATTCATGTGTCAAGTGCATCATGTGATTCATGAATGAAGTTCATCAAGTAATTCAAATATCAAGTTCATCAAGTACATCAAGTATCATTTCATAAGACCTATGTATGAATACCAACCAATAGCATGCTCAACAAGGGAGCCTCTACTTTAATAAGCTTGCAAAGAAGCTTATAGACCTTCTTATATGTTTTTGCAAGTGCATTTCATTAACAAGTCATGTCATGAAAAGTATCATGCATCACAAGTGTGATTCCAAGTGGTATTGTAAATATTATTGTCCCTATAATGCCTATCATTCTTGTGAGCCCAAATTGTAATCTCTGCCTCATAAGTACAATAGTATATTCAACTCACCCCAATTTTCCCCTTTTTTTTATAGGAAAATAGGTGTCCATTTACTGAGCTCAAGTACTTATCCTCAGTTGAGGCTCGAAGTTAAGTGAAGAAGAATATTTTAAATATTATATATGTATGTATATAGTTTATGAATCCTTGTATATAATCTAGATGCTCTATGGGGTCATAGCAAATTTAAAATAATAACATGATATCACGTGTAAAATTATGGTTGGCTTAAGAACTTTTAACTATATGAAATTGATAATGGAACTTAAAGACAATGATATGGAATGATATATATAAATGTATAGTTAATTACCAAAATGTAAAATGAATGTATAAAGTTGGCCTCAAATATATATCAGTTTGCATGAGAAAAGCTTTGGGTTCTATGGGTTTTTAGTGGCTTTAGGCCTACCTATGCCCTAGGACCGTCATATCCCATAAGTGAGATGTGACAATTACAATTTTAACCTTAGTATAAAATTCTCTACCCTCTAAACCCATCGCATGGGTTTATGAATAGTGAATTTTCTCTAACCCCTGAATTGCCTCTTTTCCATATCACATATGTGCTTAGGCCACATGTTATGTGTTAAGGGTTTTCACTAAGCTTAAAATTATGCCTTTGGTTTATTCCAAAACATTTATCAATTTAATCTTTCTCATTTGCATCATATACAAACTAAGATTTAATTAAATAGAAACCTTCATAAATTAAACATCAGGATATGCTAGGGCCCTTGTAAATTTAATTACATGTTTAATCTTTTTACCACTAATCAATTAATTAAACATTTTAATTAATTATTATGGTAAACCTTTTATACTTGGAAGGTGATCACTATTGGGTGTGTGACTTTCTAGATTCATGTCTAATTAGCAATGGAAATGAGAAAATAATTTTCTCTACTACCTAATTAGAAATGAATATTTATAGTTGATAACTTTAAACATCACATAAACCATCGATCATAAATCATCATGCACTAGAATCCCTTTATTAAAGACCCCAATCTTGGCTAGAGTAATGGTTTATGTCAAACCCTAATGTGCCTCAATTCTATGTTCTTATCTCGGTTCTAATTCTTGATGAGATTAGATTCCTACTAGAAACTCTTTCTAATGAATCTTACTGTTTTGGGCCAGAAACTTAAGTATCAAGAATAACTAGATAGCATAGGATCTCAACCTCGTTTACTCAAGGTAATGAATTCTATCTTAGCAATTACTTACCTCCATACATAACAAATTAGAACCATCACATGCCATATATCCGTACACGAATAGTACATTTATCTATCTAAGTAGTAATAAATTCTTACTTCCTATATATGAGATATAGTATCCCTCAAGTCAAAGGATTATATGCACTATTATGACCTAGATGATAAATAATTGACAAGTAGTAAAACCCCATATTATTATCATCTAACATCATAGATCAGCTATTCATCCTATGAATATCCATGTGTTTGTATCGACATCACATGTCAAGCAGCATGAGACTTACTGCCTCTATAATCATCCGTATCACATACTAATTATAGAAAATAAACAGAGGTGATGGTCTTTCAAAATTAATGATGCCTAGTCATTAAACCTATGACCATGAACATATTTAAAATATTTGTACAAGAGCAATCTGTCTCTTATATTCTCAACACTTGAGAATAGATCCTCTTACAAATACTTAAGGACTATATTCAATAATATGAAACTGTTTTCACATTATGAATATATTATCATGCCATTGGGAATTAAAATCTACTATTACATAACTATTTTGTGGCTCCTAGGGCATATACTGCTATAGCTAGAGCTAATGGTAATCGCTTATAACAATAGCATTTAAGAATGCAATTATATGTAATATAATAGCAATAGAAATTTAACTTATTGAATAATAGATAAATAACATTGTGGTTTCAGAAAGAAATTAAGGTAAGGCAACAATTCACAAAGGTTCTTTATTATAATTAAATAATCAAAAATGGTTTTAGACTAATTATCTTTTGACAACCCAAGCCTACAAAGAAATCATTTAATCATAATTAAAAATAGAAAAGAACTTGGGTTTCAAGATATCACAAGTTCATATAACATGATAACTTGTACTTGTAACTTGAACATAATGTTTACTCACCTTATGGTTCCTTTGCTCTTAGTACTTGTAGCCCCTTTAAACTTTTACTACTCCTCAAGCTCTAACATAATATTTAATTCATTACTTAGCATTTGCTTAATCATCATACTATCCTATCCCATAACTACCCCATGTACATATAACATTCATATACAGTTGGAGTTGCACATTGAAGTGCATTTAGCACTTGCACATAACATGCTGACTTTCAAAGTCTTGCACAAGCCTTTATAGGCCCATATGAAATCACATAATAACTCAAACCAAGACTCTTCTAAAGTCAAACACAATATATCATGATCTTAATATCAATTCCATTTAATATTCAACTTAGTACATCTAACACTTCACATATATATCAACTTAACAAGTAACCATGAAGGGTTATGCTTATCTCTTCTGAACAAATCATACCATCCATCTTATAATCAATTTAAAATCATTAATTCATTATTAATTCATTATAAAACCTATTTCCCATACTACTTAATTATATTCACATATTAATCACAACATATGGTTAGAAAACTCTAAGTATACCTTATTATCTCTAGACTTGTCTAAAGTTATTCCTTCAACCAACATACAATTTAATCATTTATCATTCATATATACATGTCAATAATCATTAAAATATATCACATAAAAATTATAGACATTGGGATTAAAATCCCTATGTTGATCGAATATGTCCATCAAAGACAAACATGAATTTTCTTACTTTTTGCACTTTCCATTCATTACTATAATATGCAAAAGCATGGTTTAAACCTAGATTTTTCATGTAATAAAAACAAAAATCATTCTAGAGCACTAATACCTATGAATCAATAGCCATGGATATTTATATGCATGAAATTTTCCAACTTTAGGTTTTAGGATGAAAACCATGAATCTCTCTTATTTTCGGTACTTTCTGGTTATTACAGTAATATTTAAACACATGATTTAAATTGATTTTTTTTATGTAAACATGAAAAAAATTGTTTAGAATACTCTAATGTACAAATTGACACCCATATAGATATGTGTGACTACCCAATTTCTAGGCTGTGACTATCCTAGTGTTCAGGGAGACATAAGATCACCCAAACCCATAGAACACCATTGATCCTATTACCATTTTACAATCCTTCCCAAGATCAAAACCACACTCATTCTTTATCCATTCTCATTATTTTTAAATAATTCATTTATAGCCATTACACTTTGGTGTCATTTCATGATCAGAAATAGAACATCATTTATAAATTTCATCAAACGTTATCCATACATTTTTACTTATTATCATAGGTAATTTTGCATAATAAATATTATCAATTGTTTACATTACACTCCAACATAGCATACTTTAACACTAAGTCTTAAAACACCATGGAGCTCTAGATTGTTTATTCTTCAAAATATCACAAGCAATACAATTATAATACTCTTAGCAAGTCCCAGGTGAAGAAACGTAGCTCAAAGTTTACCCTGCTAATGAATGACCCTAGATCACTTCATCAAAGACTGCCCTTAGATAAGGAACTCAGGAAATAAGGCCTCAACACCTCCACCACCTAGACCATTTTAACCTCAAGAGCAATGAGCCAAGAGTACGAGACACAACTAAGGCTCCCTCTAGTAGTAGGTAACTATTAGACTAGTGGCATAGGACTTATATGACATGAATGATATTATATGACTAATTAGCTGATTGGCTTGGGTTTGATCTTCTACTGCTTAAGAGATGATATGAGAGCTCATTATGCTATAGGTTATGTGTTACATGATTAGGATACATCATACATGCTATGATATGTGATACATGCTATGTGATATGTGTCCTGTGATGTGATATTATATGATGCGTGCTTATGTTAAAGACATGCTAAGTATGATAATTTTATAGTGGGGTTAAGTGGATTAGAAGGAGAAGTGGACTAAATTTTGATCGAATTTAGATAAATGACTAATAGGTATAATGTTATGAAGTATCAAATGCTTACATGTAACAATGGTTTGATATAAGAAATGTACAGAGTTATTAAATGATAATTGTGATTAAGGCCATAAGAAGAGAATTGATATTTAGTAATGATTAGTAGGAGAATGAAACAAATCAGTTACATTATATATATATAAGTTTACAATATGAGGTAGGTCAAGTATATGTTTAAGGATTATAAGGTAAACATTGATAGATGAAAACTTCCTGTGGAGTTGTTAGAACTTGGTATCCTAGGATTTGATGTGATCTTGGGAATGGATTGGCTATACAAGTATGGTGCTTGTATTGACTGTAGAGAAAAAGCAAGTAGAATTTTGAACTAAGGATGGGGAAAAATTTATGTATCAAGGAGATACCTATGATTAAGTTCCACTAGCGTAATCATGGAATGAATGAGTATACTTAGGAAGCTGAGGAAGGGATGCGACAGAAGCATCCCTAGTTTTTAGGAAGGTAAGAGTAAGTGTCACGACCCACCTTTTGAGCCGCAACGGTCCTAGGGCATGGGTAGCCATAAGGGCACCAAAACCCGTAGAACCCATTCCACTCATAATCAATTGACATTCATTACATTGAACCATATCCCAAGACCGTAGCCTAATCATATTTCCTTAATACCCATTACTTGCTATCATTTCCACTTATAATATCATTTACACATATAACTTGTAAAACCTTTAAAGTTTCCTTTCATGTCATTAACTCAACGTTCAATAGTTCATATATAATGACAATAACAGTTATGATACAAATCATATTATACAAACATCCTTTAACATATTAATGCTAACCCATTAATAACCATTCATGTTACATATGGACCTTATAACTTTCAATAACCATGGAGCTCTACCTACAACATCGAAACTTATCAAAACAGTTTCCAAGCGAAGGATGGGCTTGGGACTTTTACTTTGCTAACTCATTGACTGTACCTGAAAAGTTTAAACCACTAAAATATGAGACAGAGCTCAGTGAGTACATAATAAAACTGTATGAAGTAAGCAAGTGGTAGGTGGTTTAGTGATAATTTCTTATAGCAATGAAGTGAAATGAATAAAAAGTCATTCTTATGGAATAGTTTTCCATATACAGTAATTATTGCATTTTTAGCAGAATATTTCCTTTATGGAAACGGTGTGTTTCCCACATTATCATTATCACTTGAGTGGCGGCTTACGCCTTGCTCACTCCCATTTCAGTCACACGTACAACTGATCGGGTCGCACGTACTGGGGGCCATAAACCCTTCCCAGCTAGGGTTCGGATACTCTTTACCCTATCCGCAGGTTCATTACCATTGTGCACAATGTCTGATGTATTGCCCCACATCAGAGGGGTATTCTGCTTGCCACGATATCATTAAAACATTTTTCCTTTCCATCCATGAAATACTTCAATGGATAATATATCAATAAATAATCAAATTTCCCATCATTGATCATATTAGGAAATGAAGCAATAAGGCTCATTTGGCTAAGTGCCATAAGGGATATTTAATTCAATAATTGGTAAAACATATCATGCATGCCAAAGAATTGCAATGCATTTTAATTAGGAAAGTGATCCAACATTTAGGCTTATACTTAAAGCACAAGAAATGTAATATTACAATGGATAATATATAATATCAATTGGGTTCTCATTATTAATCATATTATAAGATCAAACAATATAGACTCATTTGGCCAAGTGCCATAAAGAAATGTTTGGTTCACTTTGGCTCAATAATCAAGGAAGTATTATATCAACGGTTCAATATTCAATAAGCAGATTAAGCTTCTCAAGAAATCAAGATTTTGGAATATCAATGAGCCATTCAACTTTTCAAGGCATAGAAACAATTCAACCATTAAGGTTGGAACAATAAAGGTTCAAGTATATGGAACAAGGAATATTATATTATCAAGTACTCACCTTTTGCTCCTTAGCTCCTATACCGATAGTTCTAGTGCAGATTATAACGAGGCTCCTCGGTATCCCGAGCAATGCCTTTGCCATTCGATTCTACAAATATACCCAAATAATCATACATTAATTCCTACTCTTTTAACTTACTAATCTCATTCTAACTCAACTTAACATTAACTTCCTACTACTAATCACCAAAACATATTCCAATACATTAAGCAATACATACATAAACACATTAATTATTTACTCACTTTATTCCAAAATCCCATGTTGTCCAAATCCTTTCATTAAAACAATTAGGTCCCTTTTTCCTTCCTAATTCCTTAATTAAATTTTATGTTTATCAAACTAATACTCAAACAATCAACATTCATCTACCAATTGAAACTAATCTCTTTCAATTCCCATAAATCCTAACTTTACCAAATTGGGATGATTTGGGGAAAACCCAAAATTTCTCAATCAAATCTCAAATTGATCTTGCCAAGATGAAATTAATGCCATGCAAAGCCTACCACAACAATCAAACATTAAACTACACTTCATATTACATACTTTCCTTATATCATGCATTATGCCTTCAAGAATTTTAATTTTTGAATAAAATCTCTAAATTCAAATTTTACATTTTTAAACCACTTTTCAACATCCCAAATAACCTTAGATATTGTTAAAAAAAATTTTGGACACTTCCCCTAAAAATCCTAGTTTGGCCGAACCTTATGTAACATTATTCCTTATTGATCTTTCATGCTTCCCTTGTTATTATTCACCTATTAAACCCCAAATCCTTAACCCCAATTCTCATATTTCATCACTTAACATGCCAAACTAACTCTCCTTCAAATCATTCCACCAAAATCCAATCATAGAGATTAAAAGAAAAGGGATAATTGCTAACAATTTATCACACTTAAGCTAAAGAAAGAAAGAAATTACTTAAGCAATAAATCTCACCTTGAAATGCTTCAAATTTAGCTCTAAGTTGAAGAATGAGTTGGGAGGTTTTTGGTCTTTGATGGGGGTGAAATTTTTGGTGTAGGTTACAAATGAAATGGTTTAACACAATTTCATTTTATATACAAATAAAATCAGTGGTGGTGATTTAATCACACAAGATCAATGGTCACATTTTTGCTTGAAATGGAGGGCTAAGATTGATCAAGATGGATGGTTGAGATGGCCCTTAGGTGTATGGTGACTAAGCATCAAAATAATGAATACCATCATCACCAAAGTGAACATAATCATGGTGATGGAAAAGTAGGAGGCTTAGGTGTAAAGTTGGCATAAATCAACAAATATGGCTAACCTAATTCCTTTCTCATCCTAACCCCTAATTAACTTGTTCTAACCATTCTTTAGTCAAGTTTCACCAAAATTTGAGGCCTTAGGGCCGGCCACTCCATGGGCTTGGGCTTTGAGTCCGAAAGCCCATCAACAAGCCCACCCGAAACGTTTCCCGAACTTAAAAATTTTTCGTAACTTTTTCCTTTCCTTTTCACTTAGCATTTTAAATCTTACCTTCCCATATCATAATAAGCTTAAACTAATCCATTTTTCCTAAAATTAATTCAATCATACATACAATAAATATTCCTATCTCATAAAAATACACACTCAAGCACTTAACACCAACAAGAGTCTCTGTCATTCTATCACTATGTCATTGATACTATACTCATAAAATTTATATTTTATAGTATTATTATAACTCCGATGAGCTATGGAGACCTTGGGTATTATAGTAAGTATTTAAATTTGAGAATGAATTTCTTTTAGTAGGGGGAGACATGAAAGGATAAGTATTCTCAGACTTGTAATGATGATAAAAGGATAAGTATTCTAAGACTTGTAATAATGATAAAAGGATAAGTATGATGCTATATAATTTTGAAAATTTAATAGTTTTGAATATACTTGAAAGGGGTTCGAGTCCTCTAGATGAGAAATGTTTTAAGGCATTAGATACAATAATGTTCAATTAAGGTTATTGGAAAATTTGGTAGTGATCTTGAGTACGAAAATAATTTTTATTTAGATAACCTAGAATGGCATAGATTTGGAAAGATATCAGAGTGACATAGAGATTTCATTGAATAGCAATGGTATTAGAAGGTTTATTATTTTGATATGGATAAGTTAAATGATTAGGAATGTGAAGTATAGCAAGATATAAGTGGAAAACCTAAAGTGAGATGATATTACAAGCTGAAGGTATAAAAATTACAAGGCATTAGGTAATTAAGTAATGATAATGATGTATATATTGTAGAGAAAGAGAGTAAGTCTAAAATAGTTATGAGAAATTTATTTGGGATTGTAAATTAATAGAATGCAAGTTTGTTTGGTATATGATATATATATAGGAATGTTTGTTAATTTTAAATATGTTTTAATTGATAAATGATGGGAGTATAAAAATCATAATGTTAACAAGGTATTAAATAAAAAAAATAATTATTAAGGTTATAATAGATTAAGTAATAATTATTAATATGGAAAGAGAATTATCAAATAATATGTAATTATTTGTTGGATTCTTATATGACTAATGTGATAAATAATAAATGGAAGTGGTGAATAAGGTATTAGTATAGATGTTAATAGTAATAAAGATATAAGGAAAAGAAATACCTAGTACAGATGTTAATATTAATAAAGATATAAGGAAAAGAAATGCTTGGGATTTTATTTGATTGAAGGTGAAATTAAAGGTTCTATTACTTTTGTTCAAGGTTAAGGGATACCAAATTATTAAGGATTGGTTTAAGATTTGTTTGAACAAAAGATTTACATAGGTGTAGCTTAAGCTGAAAGTTTATCAATGTGATTTTTGATAGATTGTGAGTATGTGCCTTACTATATTTGATATGTTAATTGTAGTTAGATATTGTGTTTGAGTGGTGCAGCAGAAGTGTGGAGAAGAAGTTAAATATAGTGTATTGTGCTATTAGAATTGAAAATTCAAGGATGAATTTTTTTTAAGGGGGGAGAATGTAACAACTCACATCTATTCTAGGAGTTTCCATGATCAAATTGCTTGAATTTAGAATTGTTGTGACAAAATATATGATTTTATGAAAATTCATGTCTGATGTGATTCGTGAGTATGTAGCATGTTAAATTAATTTTAATATACCTAATATGAATTATTAGTATGAAATAAATGATTTATATGAAGTGCATTAGTATAAAATTTTTTTTTTCATAAAATGAATTTTAGGCAAAAAAGCGATTTTTAAGCATAAAATAATTTTAAATAAATGTTTTGGGGGAGATTTTAATGAAAATAATAAGAAAAATATTTTATTTTTAATTATCCATAATCAGCCCCTAAATTAAATAAAAAGCCCAAATACCTAAAAGCCCACTAAACTAAAACACTCCTAACCTAGCTCATTAAGGGTAATCTTGAATTCTAGCAGCCACTCTCTGTTATTTCAATTTTTTTGTGGAAAAATTCTCTCAAATTTATTCTCTCTGTCGAAATTCATAAAACACCTTCAATCTTTGCAATTTCTTGATCGTATTTGTAAGTTTTTCTTTCCTTTCAATTTCTTATTTGATTTCTATGAAATAAATTATGAGAAAATCATTTTAAACTAGGTATTTATTGATTTCTATAGATTTAAATCATTTTGGGTAAATTTTTGATAGACAAATCAATTTCTCTACCGAAAACACTAACATTCCTATGCGATTTTTCCAAAGGTGAATCCTGTAAATAAAAATTAAAATTTTCATGCATAAACTCAATAAAGAGGGTACAATTTCTGCATCATTGAATTCTAAACTAATTTTTTATGTGTTTAGATTAAAAATATTGGATTAAATTATATTTCTGCATGTTACTGTAATGACCAAAAAGTTTTAGAAAATAAGAAAATTCAAGGTTTTCATCCTAGAACTTGAAAGTTGGAAAATTCTATGATTATATATGTATGTGGCTGCTGATTTCTATATGATGGATTCTAAAGTAATATTTGTTTTGTTTGGATGAAAAATAATGATTTAAATAAGGTGTTTACATATTTCTATAATGAATGAAAAGCGCAGAAAGCTAGAAAACGCATGATTTTCACTCTAAAACCCTAAACTTGGAATTTTCATGCATAAGACATGTCAATGGCTACCAATTTGTACATATTGATGTTCATAACTGATACTTGTTGTGATTGAAAGAAAAATATTGGTTTAAAACACCTATTTATATATTATTGTAATGACCGAAAAGTACCGAAAACAGAAAAGGTTTATGGTTTTCACCCTAACACATAAAGTTGGAAAATTGTCGTGCATATGGATTTATATATGTGCCAATTCCTACATGTTTATGTTCTAAAATGATTTTTGTTTTGATTATATGAAAAATCTTAGTTCAAACCATATTTCTATATATTTCTATAATTGACAAAAAGTAAGAAAATTCAGATTTTCTCTTTAATGAAGTATTTGGCCATTGTTGGGATTTTTATCCCAATATCTATAATTTTTATATAGTGTATTTCAATGATTATTGACATGTATGAATGAATGATAAATGGTTAAATTGCATGTTGGTTGAAGGAATGACTCTTGTCAAGGCTAGAGGAAATTTTGTATACTTAAGGTCTCTTAACCTTATGTTCTGATTAATATGTGAATGTGATTGGATAATATGGAAGTAGGTTGTATGATGACTTAACAATGAATTAATGATCTTGAATTGATGAAGAGATTGATTGAATGAATTGGTCATAAGAGATAAGCATGGCACATGAAAGGTTATTTGTTAAGTTGACATATATGGAAGTGTTAAGTGTACTAAGATGATTGTTAAAGTGAATTGATATTAAGATAATGATATTATGTTGACCTTAGAAAGGTATTGACATGAATTATAATGTGTTTTCATATGGGCCTATAAAGGGTAAGTGTACAAGACTTTTAAAGTCAACATGTTATGTGCAAGTGATGAAGTGCACATATATATGCAACTCTAGGTGTATGTGAATGTTATATATGTATGTGGTATTTATGGGATATGATAGCATCTTGATTAAATAAATACTAAGTATTGAATTAAATGTTATGTTAGAACTTGGGGAGTTTTAGAGGTTTAAAAGGGCTACATGTACTAGGAGCGAAGGAACCATAAGGTGAGTAAACATTATATTCAAGTTACAAATACAAGTTATCAGGTTATGTGAAACTTTGATATCTTGAAACCCAAGTTTTTTCTATTTTTAATTATGACTAAATGATTTCTTTATAAGCTTGGGTGGCCAAAGGACATTTGGTCCAAATCTATTTTGATTATGCAATGACAATAAAGTACCTTTGTGATTTGTTGCCTTACCTTACTTTCTTTATGGAACCACACTATTATTTATCTTTTGTTTAATAAGCTAAACTGCTATTACTATTGTGATATATGTTATTGCTTTCTTAAGTGCTATTATTATAAGTGATTACCATAAATACAAGTGAATTAAGTAAGAGTCTTCACTCAGTTATGTAAATTCGAGTGAATTGAGCAGTGTCTTCACTCACGAGTGAATTGAGCAAGAGTCTTCACTTACTTATGTAAATTCAAGTGAATTGAGTAGTGTCGTCACTCAAGAGTGAATTGAGCAAGAGTCTTCACTCACAAGTAATAAGTGTGATTTTTTGCAAACCTTGTTAAATTGCAAACTTTGATTCAGGAATTGTAAAACATAAACTATGTGTTATAAGCTATAGGTTTCCTTTTTAAAAAGGGATATATGTTATCATATGTGCCAAATTGCTTACTCATTGAGATCATCTATCTCACCCCTTTTCTTTATGTGGTTCCGGGTGAGTAGTATGAGGAGGCAAGGAGATGGCTCAAGCATCCTACTTCGCTTAGGGAATTCCTTATCCAAGATAATTAGTTTAATATGTTATGAAGAGTTATCCTTAGACGATCTGAGAATATTTATTTTTGGATGTTTATTTTGAAATGTTATCTTTCGGGGTTTTAATTGGATTCTAAATATTATTTCCTTATGGATTATTTTTAAAGTATATTTTAACTATGCTTCCACAACTTAAGTTTTTCTAAAAAAAAGAAAAAAGGGTTTATTTAAGTTAATGTAAAAGGTTTTAGTATGATATTAGGTAGTATTTGTATAAGTATAAGTGGATTCTATGGGCATGTGTGACCTTATGTCTCCCTATGTCCTAAGACTGTCATGTCTCTAAAAATGGGATGTGACAAAAAGAGTCCAAGGTGAGTACTTAATAATATAATATGATATATGCCATATTCTTTGAACCTTTATTGTTGAAATATTCCAATTCCATGATGAGCATGAATTGTTTGTTCAATATTGAGCCATTTTATATGATACTTCTTTATGGCATTCAATTATTGTGAACCTTTCATGTTGAATTCATAACGTGATCATTGAATTTCTTACTGTGAACCTTATATGAACCTTTCTATTGATGCCTATTGATAAGCAGAAATACCCTTCTGAAATGGGGTAATACATTGGAACTTGTGCACTTGGTAAAAGCCTTAGAGTAAGGTGAGGGTACCAAACCTCTGTTAGGGGGCACGTTTAACTATAAGATCTGATCAATCTTGCATAATGTGATACATGTGAGTGAGTAAGACTTAGGCCACCACTCTTTAATTTATGTGTGTGGGAAGCATTTTGCTCAAGAAATCATTATTTCTGCTAAAAGATGTTGTTTCCATCTTAAATAAGAAATCGATTCATTATGACATATTTGATTAACATCACTCCATTGTCACCATGGGCATCCAAATAATGAACCACATACTCACCATATATATTGTATTCCTTAGTTGTTTAAATTTTTTAGGTAAGAATGATGAGTCAGTAAGGTAAATTCCAAGCCCTATTCTTTTGCTAGGAAGTTGCTTTGCTAATTTCAAATATTATGAGTCTTGGTTATATAACTATGAAAATCATTGGTTTAGTGCTCTGTGGTTACTGAAGGTTTAGCACTAAAATGTCATTGGGTTTATATGTATTATAAATTGTATTGTAATTGCTATTATAATAGTGTATTAAGTTATGAACATTTGGATAATGACATAAAATGTAAATTTGGAAATTTTATGAGTTGAGTTCATAAATGGTATTAGTAAGTAAATATTTGGTAATATATAAAATGATAAACTAGCTATAGGTAATAAGGAAAGGTAATCAGGTTATGATCTTAAGATGAAGTTCAACATGATAAATGGTAAAGGATTATAAGTCAAATGGGGTTATACAAGTTTAGGTGACTTTATGTCTCCTTATGCCATAGGAATGTCATGACTTAATCAATGGGTCATGTCACTATGCTACTCCAGTGGACAACCCAAGTCCTGAGATATCGCTAAAAGATCCAGAGTGTCATGTCAGTTACTATAGAAAACTTCATGTATGTTTTGTTCCAACATTTTTTATTAGTTTTTTAAAAAATGCATTTTTTTGATTGATGGTTTTTTTATTTTACTATTTTTTACTATTTTTTATTATTTTATTATTTTCTCTTTCTTTCTTTCTTTCTTTTTTCTTTTTTTAGCATGCATTATGGAGTCAGTACATATTTTCTTTAATGACCAAGAAGCTCCATACTTTAGTGACTCGATCCATCTAGTTTGCTCGAGTGGCTAGAGTTAGATGTTAAGGGCATTGTCAACACTATTGTCATTAGGGCTTTAGTGGAGCCTAGTTGGACACCAAAAATACATACCATTTCCCATGTGGTGAGATGGCAGTTACTCCTTTTGAGTGGAGTATGATCATGGGTGTGCACTTTGGCTCTTGTCCCCTTGAGTTCCATCCTTCTTGGATTGATCGCTCTCCTTTATAGATAATTGCTTTGATTGGAACTGACCTTCCCCATGGGAATGTTAATGTCTTCTACTTTTGCTTCATCATGTCTTAAGAAACATGAGGGAGACACCATATCAATATACCACAGATCAAGGTGCCAGGCTGTGTCATTTGACTATTATGTGTTATAGTTTTCTACATAATGGCAAAGAATCTCTTAACTTGGGCATCTTTTGCTCATTGACAAATTTAAATGAGATTGCCCAGTTTGACTGGAGAGGTACAGGCCTTTGTGCCATGTATAATGAGATGTATGGCATTTCTCATGGAAAGTATAATGGTCATGGTGGCACTTTTGTTGTTTGGGAGTTGAATTTTTTATACTTTATCCATACCTCTTACCCCCTATGTTACAGTTAATTAATTTTTTGTCTTCATTGCAGTAATGGACCTCTAAGCATTTTGCGAAGGTTAGCCTCTTAATTGTAGAATTCTGATATTATTGATCCAGCAAATGGGTGCCTTTAGAGGCAAGCCAATATGAGGATGGGTCCATCCCCGACTTGTGAGACTTGCAGATCGTCCTGCACTTCATTGACCCTCGGGTAGGTACCTTTATAAGTGTAGGCTTATATTTGCTTACATTCTTTATCTCTTACCTAATGATCTATTTTGCAAGTGAGATTGGCTCCTTTTGATAGGTTGATGGCCTGGTTACCATATCGAATCAAGCTAAGCCTAGACCTGTCTTCCTATCATCTTTTATTGCACTGAGGCCTTTTAGACTGTTCTACTTAGGAGAGAGAGTGAGGGCTCAAGTTATAGGAGTGAAAGTGGTTCTAGTGCCTCTGCCTATGGACATGAGACATGGTTTGGACATATTAGGAAAGGACATTTTGGCTGCAAGAGTTCCTTGTTTAGACTTCCTTTTACCTGATACTGACTATGATGAATTCAATAAGACTTTCTTGATGCAAGGCATGCCTCCTTTAAATGAGTTGGGGAGGTTTACTTATCAGGGTTTTGCTACTAGCACCTTTCAAGTGCCTCGATCTAGATTTGGCAGCACTACTCCTAGGGCATTACCTTTGAGGGTTGATAGCTTGAGACCTAAGTTTAGTCCTCTGGGTTTCATAGCTAGTCCTTCGAACCCTACTGCTAGCACTTCGGTTCCTACTCTAGAAGCTTCTATAGGAGGCCCAACTGCTCTAATTCCCCCATCTTCTTCAATTAGTTGGTTACCTACTCATCTTGAATACTTTTCTCATGATGGCAAGTATTGACTACACAATCTCAAGGATAAGCAACTACCCTTCTTTCCTACCATCCCTAAGAACATCATAGAGGTATGATTTCATATAGTTGCTAGTTAGTTCTTAACTTCTTTATGTTGATTCTTATGTTTGGATTTTTTTTTCAGATTCTGATAGATTTCGCTCGCTACCACAATGATCTTTTAGGCTGGTGTGTATATTGTATGAACAGCACCTTGTGCTATTTGGACATGCTTGAGAAAGAAGTGGAGGTGTCTAAGTAGGATCATCATAGACCTAAGCGAGGCCATTAGTGATCCTCCTATTGGCTTTGGATATTGATTAAATTATTATATATGCCATGTATGCATGCTTTTAAGATGATGATGCACTTTTTATCTTTATGTTATATTCTATGGATGTATGCATGATGTATATGAATGTGATGCATGTAATCCCTATAACTTAATAGGACTTCCATTATGATTTCTTTATGTTTTTCTCTCATTATTTTTCTTATTTTCTCTATTGTTATTTCATTTCTTTTTTTTTGTTTACTAATTCTCATACAAAAATGATACTAGAAGTAAGAAACTTTTGAGAAAGATTGTCAAAATTTTGCTTAAGAGCTAAGTAGGCAAACGGCGATAGAGGCAGGCTGGGCGGTATGGAATCGTGTCACCATAGTCAATTGCATGAAAATCATGCTGTGGTGTCTGGAGGCATTAAGATTGTGCCACTAGCTGGATCTATTTTTCAGAAAAATCTGGGTTTGTCCCATTTTTAAGCTCTTTTTGACCTGTAAATTCTATACTACCTCGATTTCAAAGCACTGAGATCATTTCTTTTGCTCTTTTCTTTCTTTTTTTTTTTGGTCTCTCTTTCTTTTTCTCTTGTCACCTTTTTGTTTCCTCACCATGAAGCCATATTTTAGCCATTTAATGCATCTATGACTAAGAACCTTGAATAAGTGGAGCGCATTAATTTAGGAAGGTTTAGAATTAGTGCCATGCCAACCCTATAGGGTGTGAGGATTAATTAGGGTTTTCTAATAACTTATATGAGATTTTAGGATCTTGATGTTTATATGTTTTGGTTTGGGGAAGTATAGAGAAGGTGTGTCCTACTTTTGAGGAGTTTAGTGTACTTCTAGGATTTGATCTTGAGGCAAGTCTGGCTACTTTGGTTGAAAGAGTAGGTTATTTCAACTCTTTCCAAAGGCTTTTAGGATTGTATAAGGCAATTGCTAACCCTATGGTTGTGGAGGACTAGGTTAATCTAACTATTGTGATTACCAAGTTCTATGATCCTTAAGGTTTTGAAGAGGGCGACTGGCAAGATTGCCGGATGCGAGCCTTATCTTTCTATTTGACTTCAGGCTTTCTTTTCAAAGGACCTGTGGGTTAGGGGGATATCAGAGTGACAAAGCTAGTGTCTCAAATGGAGGATGGTCATTCTATTGCTACCATTGTTTTAACTGAGACCATTCTTAGCTTGGACCAAGCATACAAGAGTAATGGGCCTTGGTTTGTGAGCCTAATCATTCTACAGGTTTATTTTTTGAACTTTCTTTCTTTTTACTCTTATTCTTTTTCTCTTTGCTCATATAGTCATATTCCAAAATAGATATGGCACAAAGATCATTTAAGAGTGGTTTCTCCTCCTACTAATAGGGATTACTCGATCTCTTGGTACAGATTCAGCAAGATAGTAATAAAGTTCAATTTTGAAAAAGAATGGATCTTATGGTTATTTCAGTTGGGCCCGAAGGAGCTACTGTAACTTTGCCCTTGTTATAAGATCAAGAGGTTCATAACTATGAATTTTGGTTACAAGATGGTGTATCTACTCAGGTTGCACATGGTGAACTTTTACCAAGGGACTAGAGTGATGAGACAAATAGGTCATGCACAAAGGGTGTCCTCTGATAGTGCCCTCTTCCAGTCTACTTTAATCACTCCTACTATGGCTAGGGCAATTATGAATGGCTGGCTTTATGGATTTCACACTATTCTTCCTTCTTATCACTTTGATAAGCTGGAGGAGTATACTTTATGGTGGATGGTCATGTTTTGGAAAGTAGAGAAGGTGAGGAGAGTAGCCTTGCTATATGAGATTAAAGATGAAGGTACGGCAGAGGAGATTGCTCTTGAAGAGGATGATCCAAAAGGGAAGAAGAAGATGGTTTAGATTTTTAGGATATCAGGGCTTTGGATATAGCCATAGATTATAGATTTTGTTTATTTTTTCTTTTGGTCTTGTGTTAAAAGTATTTTGTCATTTAAATGAAGTTTGAATAATACATCATTTATTTACTCTAACTTTTGCCTAAGTTGTCCTTTCTGGTTTTCAACTTAGCAAGCCTTTCTTTCTGATCTCTTTTTTTTATTTATTTATTTTCATCTTGCAAGTAGAGAACCAAATGATAAAGACATGAAATGAGAATTCTATTAAAATTTAGACCATACTAACAATGGGCTGCCTATAGTATCTCTTTACGCACATTGAATTTTGACTGATTAATGTATATTTTGAAGAATCAAGTCTATATAGTTCTAATTTACATGATGTACAAAAAATTACAAAGGAAACTAACATTCATACAAAATAACACTTCAGTTGATCTAAGTTGCATGGACTGGTAAACTCTATACCGTCTAGATCCATAAGGATAACCCCTCCACCTGACAAGATCTTTTTCAGTATATAAGGCCCAACCTAGTCCTATCTGAATTTTCCCCTAGGATCTTGCACTAAAGCTCTGATTTCTTTTGAAACCAAATTTCCTTCTTCTAAACCTTTATCTTTGACCCTTTTATTAAAGTGCCTTGATATCTTCTATTAGCATCCCTAAATCCTATATAAGGCATCCATCCTTTTTTCATCAATGGCATTAAGCTAATCATGATAACCCTTTAACCATTCTGCTTTTTCTAACGGACTGTCTCACATGATTTTGGCTAATATAATTTCAACCTCGATTAGCAAAACCACTTCCATACCATATACCAGTGAGTAAGAAGTAACATCTATTAGGGTACGAATAGAAGTTTGATATCCCTATAAGGCAAATGGTAGCTATTAATGCCAATTTCTATAATTGTTAGCCATCTTTTGTAGAAGGGCTTTGACTGCCTTGTTAATTGCTTTAACTATACCATTGGCTTGAGTACAGTAAGGAGAAGACCTATAGTGCTGAATCTTCTCTTTCTTTAATAGCTAGACCACTTCTTTTTGAAAATGGGACCCATTATCTATAATAATATTGAAGGGAACTCCAAACTGATAAAGGATATTAGTTCGGATAAAATGGGCCACACTTTTGGAATCCAACACTTGATGTGAAGCAACTTCAATCCATTTGGAGAAATAATCAATTGCCACAAGTATGTATTCATGTCTGGCAGAAGATTTAGGACTTACCTTTTTGATAACATCAATACCCTAAGTTGCAAAAAGCCAGGGAGTTGTAATTGGTAGTAGTGGAATGAGAGGCTGTTTTTGAAGCTTGGCATAAATATGGCATTTATGGCATCTTTGCACTAATATTGCATAGTCTTTATTCATAATCAATCAGAAGTACCCTAAATTCATTATTTTTTAGGCCAATGCAATCCCACTCATATGAGGGCCTTCTTTTATGATATAGACCCATTCTATGATCTACTAAGCTTCATCCTTAGTTACACATCTTAGGTTTATATCATCCCATGCCCTTTTGTACAAGACATCACCATTTAGGATAAAGTTATTAGCTAGCTACCTCAAAGTTCTTCTTTTTGATTTGGTTACCCTTTTTGGATACTTATAATTTTGAAGGTAGTTTAAAATGTCCTAGAACCAAGGTTTTTTATCAGCCAACTGAATATTCACACACATAGTGTGATACCTAGATTCCTTTTTCACTTCAATCACTATAAGTTTGATTATCTCTCCATAACTTATATCTAGCATTGATGCAAGCGTGGCTGAGACATCTACAAACTGATTTTTGGCTCTAGGCAAATAATAAAATGAGAGCTCATGAAAATTCTTTGCAAGATCTTCTAAGCATTTATGGTAAGGAACTAAACGCTTCTCTCTTATCTTCCATTTGCCAAGGGCTTGGGAAAAGTAGTCAATTCTTAGGTTCATAACAACCTCTAACCCAGCTATGCAAGCTTCATATTCAGCTTCATTATTTATCACCTTAAAAGCTAGCTTGATAGCCATGGATAAGTTTTCTCCCTTAGGGATGATCGTGACAATTCCAATGCCATAACCCTTATTGTTTGCTACACCATCAAAGAAGAGCTTCCATACTTTAAGTTTAAGTTCCATAATGTCTTCATCAGGGAATTATGGCTTAGACCATCCACTATCTATAAGGGCTATAGCTGATTGATCAGCTACTATACTCCTTTTTATAGCTTTCCTCTGTGTATACTTTATATTATAAGCTGCTAGAACAACCATCCATCTTGCCATTTTGCTATCAAGAACTTGCCTTTCCATGAGAAATTTCAAGGGGCTCTTGTCAACAAGCACATGAGTAGTGTAAGAGGTTAGGTAATGTTGAAGTTTATGATAGACCCACACTAAAGCAAGGCATAACTTTTCAATCTAGTTGTATTTTGAGTTCATGGGCTAGTAGTCGCTTACTTAGGTAGTAAATGGAATTTTCTTTATAGGAGTTAAGGGCTTTCTAAGCAAGCATTGCCTCTATAGCCTCTTGAGTTATAAAGAGATATAAGAGTAATGGCTTGCCAGTCTATTTTGTATCAAGACAAGGGGGTTCAGAAGTATTCTTTGATTAATTCAAAAGCTTTTTTGCAATCTTCATTCTGTTATTTAGAGGCTCATTTCTTCAACAACTTGAATATAAGCCCATATACATTAGCCAACTAGGAGATGAATTGACTAATATATTGAAGTCATCCTAAGAAACCTCTAATCTCCTTTCCTGTCTTTAAAGGAGGCATCTCTAGAATTGCTTTTGATTTGGTTGAATCAACCTTAATCCCTTTTTTACTGATCATGTACCTAAGGAAAACACCTGATGATCACTAAAGAGGCATTTTACTAGATTCAGTTTCAAGTTATATTGGTGAAGTTTAAAGAGGAATTGCCTCAATGATTCTAAGTGCCCTTCAGCTATCTCAGATTTTATCACCATATCATCCAAATAAAGTTCAACATCTTTATGGATCATGTCATGAAAGATAGTAATAGCTATCCTCTAATAGGTTGCCCCAACATTCTTCAACACAAACGACATTACCCTGTAGCAATATGTACACCAATTTAGTCATAAATGCAATTTTCTCCTTATCTAGTGGATGCATTTGAATTTGATTATAATAAGCAAACATGTCAATCAAAGAGACTACTTTAGACCCTGCCATACAGTCAACCAATAAGTCAATGTGTGGCAGCGAGAAATCATCTTTCGGAAGGCTTTGTTTAGATCCTGGTAGTCAACACACATCCATACTTTGCCATATTTTTTCAGAATTGGAACAATATTGGCTAGCCATAAGGGGTATGTGTGTCACATCCCAACTTTGGAGATACGACGGTCTTAGAACATAGGAGACATAAGGTCACCCATGCCTGTAGAATCCATTCATGCATATAATAACACTGGCTAGGATCATACCAAAACCTCATTCATTAACTTAATTTGACCATTTATAAAAAGAAACCTTAATTTGCAGAAGAGTAGTTTTAAAAAAAAACTTTAAATACAATCCATAAGAAAAGAACATTTAGGACTATAATAAATCATTAAAACATAATATACCAAAAATAAAATTCTCCAACAAGGACTCCCAGAGCATCTAAAAAGAGACACTTCATATCATAGCATAGTAATAAACTTAGACAAGGAAATCCCCTAAGCAGAGTAGATTGCTTAAGCTATCACCTTGCCTCCACATAATGCCTACTTGGAAACCACACAACAAAAGGGGTGAGATAGATGATCTCAATGAATAAACAATATGGCTTATACAATAACACATATCTCTTGGAAAGGGTTTATAGATCATGGTTCATAGTTTACAATTTAGCAAGGTTCATAGAAATCACACTTACAATAACATATAGAGTGAAGGTTGCTGCCATATTCACTTGTAACTCATAACACATAGAGTGAAGACTACTGCCATATTCACTTGTAACTCATAACACATAGAGTGAAGGCTGTTGCCGTATTCACTTGTAACTCATAACACATAAAGTGAAGGCTGCCACCGTATTCACCAGTAACTCATAACACATAGAGTAAAGGCTGCTGCCATATTCACTCAAACTCATAAAAGAGAGGTAGCATCATACTAAATTCCAATGACTAACATGTAACATAATAGCAAAAGATGTTTAGCTTATTGAACAAAAGATAAATAACAGTGTGGTTTTGAAAAGAATATAAGCCAAAGTAATAATCACAAAGGCTCTTTTCTTGTCAATGAATGATCAATAATAGTTTCAAACCAATTCTCCTTTGGCAACCCAAGCTTAATAAAGAAATCATATAGTTATAATTGGTAATAGAAAGGAACTTGGCTTTCAAAAATCTCAAAGGTTCACTTGTCGTGATAACTCATACTTGTAAAATGAACATAATGTTTACTCACCTTGTGGTTACTTAGCTCCTAACTGTTGTAGCCCTCGCACCTCTAACAATCCTCAAGCTCTAACATACCATTATAATTCAATCATGATTCGGTGGTATCCCAGGTAGATCCTCAGGAAAAAGTCCATAAATTTATCTACCACTGGCATGCTTTTGTCTCGCACTATGACCTCTTTGTCAGTATCGATTATGTGAGCTAAATATGCTTGGCACCCTTTCCTTAGCATCCTCCTTGCTCCCAAGGCTAATATTAAATTTAGAGGTTTCTCATCCATATCTCCTTGGTACTTAAACTCCTCCCCATCCTTAGTTCGAAACTCAACAAGCATCGCTTTATAGTCAATACGAGCTCCATGCTCATACAACCAATCCATTCCTAAGATTAAGTCAAATTCTAGCACATCAAGTTCTAATAATTCTATATAAAGTTTTCATCCATTAATTTCTACCTTGCAATCCTTAAATGCATGTTTCACTTTCGTCACTTCTCCCAAAGGGGTTACACTACTAAGGGTTCAATTATTAATTCCTTGTTTTTACCAAGACTCTTAGCAAAATGTAGAGACATAAAAGAGTGTGTAGCATCGGAATCAATCAAACATCTTACACTAGAATTTTGGATAGGGATAATACCTGTGATGGCGATGTGTGAGGTATAGGCCTCTTACTGATTTAAGGAGAAGACACATCCCTTGCCCCTATTATCTATTGCTGGTGTATTCCTAATAGCTGGTCCCTTGTTTTTGGCTCCTGGCCTTTAAGGTTGAAATGATCTAGGTTATAAAGGCGTTGAGGTCGCATTTCTCAGATTCCTTGTCTGAGGGCAATCCTTAATGAAATGACCCATTTGCCCACATCTAAAGCACGCACCAGAAATTCTTCGGTACACTCCGGGATGCTTCTTCCCACGCTAACCACAAGTGGGGACATTTGGTTTAGCTTGACCATTCCTCAGTCTAGGTGTTGAGATTGCTAGTGATGCTTCCTTTCCAAGATCTCATCCTTCCTTATATTGGCCTCCATGCCCTTTGCTCTTGTGCTTCCCCTTCTAATCACATTCCATGTATTCGACCCTGTCAGCCTTATATCTCTTTTCCATTATCTTGGCCTTATCTATCAGCTAGGCCAAGGTCAGGAATTTATTCACTGCTAAGGAGTTAAGCAATGGTGTAACCAATCCTCTCAAGAAATGATTGATGTGGCTTGCTTTGGTAGGAACAATATTAACACTTGCTAAGTTGGTGAAACTCCTTAGCTTATTCCAACACTGACATTCCAAGTTTCTGCTTCAGCTACTCTAATTGTAGTACCCTATCTTGCCTTTCACCTTTAGGCAAGAACTGATCCATCATCTCTTGCTTAAATTCTACTCACGTAGGTGGGTCAGCTCCATATAGTCACTTCTTAATATTTTTTTCATACCAATACCATGACTCTTTCTTAAGTTGGAATCCTACCAACTCAATCACTCTAGCATCAGAGCATGACAGTTAACGGACTAACTTGTCCATCTCATCCAAGAATTTATAAGGGTCATCACCCTCCTCACCACAGAAGATAGGTGGTTGTAGCTTTTTGAACTTTGTGATGGTCATCCTTTCATCAGTTAGCCGCTTCCTCTCCCTTCAAGCAGGTGCCACTATCACAGGTGGTGAAACTCCATTTTTTTCTTATGTTGGCAACACTTCCTGCCTTTGAGCTCACAACTCATCTAATTCCTTACATAGGTCCCTCATTTCCTCTTACATAATGTGAACCTCTTGCGAAGAGGCTTATTCATTAAAGTCCAAGGTTGGTGCCCTTAATTTTGATCTTTCCCTTGACCTCATTACTATAGAGGTAACATTCGAGGTAGTATCCAATATTGCATCCTGATTAGCCCTAATAGGTTGGGTAGCTATGCAAACTTTCTTCTTGGGAGGCATTCTGCTACCACGATAAGGGAATTTAGTGCTAACTCCCTACTAACCCATCTAAGTCCACTATCATATCATATCACATCTCTGATCACATATTGCATATCATATATCACATAGGAAATATATCAAGGCATATATCTTGAATCATAATCATATAACATATAACTTATGGCATTATAAATTTTCCTATCATATATAATTCAAACATGTCATAGGCAATATAAGAAATCAATGCACAATAAGTAGCTAAGCAATCAAGAGGAATATCGTTCATATCATACGAAGTCCAATGCTGCTATACCAATCATTGCCAACTACTCATTCTAGCCCTTGTGTGTCCTCTAGTAAGGCAGTCGTCAGGTAGCCTCTAAGATCAGGTAGGCAAACGATCGATAGGAGAGCACTTGAGAGCGACATGACCATTACTGCCACATCAATAACAAAGGAGATTGCTATCCTATCGGCGACCAGTCGAAGATAAAGACCTCATTAGTGAGTAGTCTCCCCTATGCTCAATAATCCCCACTCTAATATGCTCGATATCCTCTCTCAAAGTTTGTACTAGAGACCTCAGACTTTGATTTTCCTTTGCTAGGTTCGAGCAATCCTCTTCTAACTTTTGAATTTTGTTAAGAACCTAATCATAATCTAGGCACTCCTCAGGATCCTCCTCCTCATGGGTCTCCTCCCTATTGGAGTGAATCACAGGTATGACTCTCTTGAACATCTCTAGCCAAGTTCTCTTGCAAGTCACATGGGGCGCCCTCCCTCTTAGAGTGAATCACAGGTGTGGCTCTCTTGAACATCTCTAGCCAAGTCCTCTTGCAAGTCACACGGGGCACCCTAGGCCTAGGCCTTCTAGCAGGGGCGATCTTTATGGTCATATGATAAAAGAATCGTAAGACACACTGTGAACCCTCAAATTTGCACCTCCTGATCCGACTGCAGCTTGACACCTACTAAGAATAGGGCGCTACGCATATGGCGGTCTCGCTAGTCGGTTAGCGGGTAGGGGTCAAGGGGGTAGCGCCCCATCGAAAAAAATAAATTTCCTGAATCTTTCACCTTCAGTCAACCATCTTTCAGTCATGAATCTATAGGATCAAACCAAGCTCAAATCGGAACTGAAACGGACCCAAAATGGATGAAAACAGGTCAAACCGCACGAAGTGGCGCGCTGTTGTCTGGGAGGCACATTTTCCGTGCCACCCAAAAGGCGGCACGCATTTCATGCTGTCGGCAATCCTGGTCTGCTGCCACAGGCAGCATCGAATTGATGCTGCCAGACAGGCGACACGCCTGCCGTGCCGTCCATGCCGCCGGCGCCGCGCCGATGCCGCCGTCCGTACCGTCGGATCCTCCTCTGGCAGCTCTATAAATAGGAGCCTCCTCCAGCCTCATTTGACATGATTTTCAACATATTCTAAAGCATTCTAGAGCATTTCAAAGCAATTTAGGCACATTTCAAAGCATATTTTTGTTCTTATACTTCTAGATCCAGATTCCAAGCTTCCTTTGAATTCAAGGTGGAGTTGAGATCCAGAGCCAAACTAGTTCCATTTGTTCAAAAGCCAAGAAAAGCAAAAGTATAATCCCTTTCTTATTTTAAAATTCTAAATTCAGATCTAGAATTCTCTTTAGGTCTAAAACTGAAAAGATCTAAAACTTATTAATTTAAGAATCAGAATTAAGTTAATAAGCAAACCAACACATTTTTAAACCCCTCCTTCGCAAGAAGGGAGAACTGCGTGGGGTTTGATTCCTATTCAATAGGATACGCTGGCTGCCAATCTGAAGGGCATCAACTCCAAACTCTTTTTATCAATATTTAGTCCTTTTTTTAAATTTATTTTAATTAATCCTTTGTTTTTGATTTTTATTTTAGTTTATTTTAGGGAATGTGTGCTTTTCCTAGTACCCATAAGGGCTAGAGGAAAGATCCCCTTTATTTTTATTTGTTTTGATATTGTAATAATTAAGTAGGATTTATCTTGCCTATTTATTTATTATTGTCATTCCATCACATCATATATATATATATATATATATATATATATATATATATATATATATATATATATATATATATATATATATATATATATATATATATATATCTGTTCACTCATCATTATATTCCTGCTCATGCATACACAAAAATTCATTTTTAAGAGTTATTTTGCATTTTTAGCCAAACTAAAGAAAAATCATATTTTTCTTAATTGTGTAATTACCAAAACCTGATCCCTGAGCCCTCCTTGGTCACTCGTGGATTGGTGCATTTTCCATTAGGATAAATCAAATTTTGGAGTCAATCATGTTGGGTTTTCTTTAATTTTCCCAATTAAAATAAATAAATTAAAGTGGCGACTCACTTTTCAACCTTCAAAATACACAAATCAATTTTCTGAACTCACAGCGAGTTCTAATCGTGGAGTTTCTCCTGAAGAGCATTTCGATCCCTCGGCGAATCAGACCGGTGCTCGGGCGAGGCCTCATAGTTGGCGACTCCACTAGGGACTTAAAGTCTTTTTCAAATAAAAGATAAAGTGGATTACTTTTGGTAAAATACCAAGTTTGGCTTTAAATACAAAATAGCTCTTTCATGCATCACTACATCGGACTCCTTGTCCAAAAAACCCTAGCTTCCTAGGAAATCAAAGGATAGGAAGTAACATCGAGTGGGCAACCTTCCTTAGGTCTGCTTGCGGATAGTAAAATCATCCAGCCCACGACGTATCCTCTAATCTTTTTAGAGGTGTAACGAGTATGCACGTACCATTGGACCCACGCGAGGCTCCTTGTCTCACATGTGGTTAGGTATATCGCATCTCTAGTGTGATGGGTTTCCCTTTAAACCACCCTGATCCTTTCATGTAATGACTCATAGAACCTTCCCTTAGGATTTTATGTACCATAATACTGAACTTGGTATATCATTATCATGAAACCTTTTCATTCATGCATACATGCATGCATTGCTTGAACCTTATGAAGAGTCAAAAACCTATCCAAACACCTTCACACCCAAAACCCATAGTTCACCTAAACCCATGGTCAAAACCCAAAGCCCAAGGTCCACCTAAATCCATGGTCAAAACCCAAAGCCCATGGTCCACCTAAACCCATGGTCAACACCCAAAGCCCATGGTCCACCTAAATCCATGGTCAAAGCCCAAAACTCATGGTTCACCCAAAACCTATGGTCCAGTCCTATCCAAACCTATGTCAAACTCATGGTAAAAATAAACCCATCTATGGTACCCTCATCATTTTCCATAATTCTTATCCAAGCTAAACACTAACCTAGCCCAAGCTAAACACTGACATAGCTTTATCTTTCATAATTCTTACCGAAGCTAAATACTAACCTAGCCCAAGCTAAACACTGACATAGCTTTATCTTTCATAATTCTTACCGAAGCTAAATACTAACCTAGCCCAAGCTAAACACTGACATAGCTTTATCTTTCATAATTCTTACCGAAGCTAAATACTAACCTAGCTTTCATCTTTCACAACTCTTACCCAAGCTAAGCACTGATCTAGCTTTCATCTTTTATAGTCCTTGCCTAAGCTAAACACTAATATAGCATTATCCTCAACCATCTTTACCAAAGCTAAATACTGACTTAGCATCATTCTTATCCTTACCCAAGCTAAATGCTGACTAGGTTTCATCTCTTACATCACTATCCAAACCTATGGCCCATTTAAGCCCATGATCTAGTCAAACCCATTACCCAACTATCACCAAACCCATGGTCCACCCAACTCCATGGTACATCCATACCCAATCGCAAAATCCATGGTCACTCTATCTTTAAGCCCATGGTAAACCATTAATAAATCACAATCCCAATCACCCAAAGCTAAATTCTGATCTAGCCACTCAAAGCTAAAATTTGACCTAGCCACCCTAAGCTAAATTCTGACCTAGCCACCCAAAGCTAAAATCTAATCTAGCCACCCAAAGCTAAAACCTGACCTAGCTCCATTAGCTAAATACATACCTAGCTAACATCATACACCTCTACCCTCATCTTTATCCACACACCGTCAACCTAACCATAAGACATTATCATTCATTGTCACTAAACCTAAGGTTGTTTGGTTTGTCACACCTCCCTATAACCCTTTTTTCCAAAGTTGGATACTAACCCAGTTCCTTTTCCCTTTTAAAGGTTGACAAAATGTCTGTTGCCGGAGATGAAGTCACTGCTACCAGAGCTGATGAAATCTTTGACGAGCTTTTTGCCAAACTCTCTGAACACCAGGAAACTATAATGAAGAGGCAAGAAGCCCTTTTCCAAGACATGCTCAAAGCCCAAAGGAGGGCTATCATGGAGGATGTCCGTACCATGCTGGAATAGGCCTCCCTGGCTCAAAACCCAACTGACCCAAAACCATTCAAAGTTGACCCAAAACCTGCCTTTTATCCTATTTATGGATCCACTTCCAGAGTTGAATCCAAAGACAAAGAGCCTGCAAACACTGACACCATCCCACCACTACCTATTCCATCACCTGAATTCCTCAGAAATAACTCACTCTATCAACCCATGATAGTTCAACCACCAAATTTCACCCCTACTCTCACTTCTCGACCCGTGGATCCTTTCCAAAGGAAGGAAGTCAACCCTGAAATCAACCTTCATGGAAAAAGTGAAGCACATGGAAAAAATGCTGAAGAATCTAAAGAAGAAAGAAAACCTAGTTGATACAGGCTCCCTGAGCTTATTTCCTAATGCAAGAGTTCCACCAAAGTTCAAGATACCGAATTTGGACAAATTTGATGATACTACTTGCCCTAAGATCCATTTAAAGATGTATGTGGGGGCAATGCATCCCTTTGGTATCAACAATGAGCTCCTTGCTCAACTTTTTCAATAAACTCTTACTGATCCTGCCCTAAGATGGTTTATTAACTTAGATGTTACCCAAAAACAGACTTGGGAGGACATTTGCAAGGCATTTGTCGAACAATACCACTACAATAGTGAAGAGGAAATTACAAGAAGGGATTTAGAAACCACAAAGCAACTTCTAGATGAGTCCTTCTCTATGTTCCTTACTAGGTGGAGGGCTAAAGCTGCTCAAATGATAAACAGGCTAATCGAGCAAGAACAACTAGATATCATTGTTAAGAATCTACTTCCTGCCTACAAAGCCCATTTGTTAACATAATACCTACCCACCTTCAGAGCTTTAGTTGCAACTGCTTCAAAAGTTGAAGATTGCATCCTAAGTACATCATTTCAAGCTGCATTCCCCACCACCAACCTGAACAGTGATGAGGAATCTAGTCTTGACTCAACCCCACCTTACCTCATCCTTAGAAGGCATATCATGGAGTAGTTCAAGTTTAGCTAATCTGACCTGTTTGAGATTGAATTCCAAATCTAAACCTGAGTCCAAGTCTAAATCTCAAAGTCTGAGTCTAAATCTGAGTCTGAGTCTGTCGTCTTAATTTTTTTTATTCTCGTTAACCGTATTGGTTCCTTTTGTAATCTTGCAATAAAGTTTTCTTTATAGTAATGCACATACATTTTCTTTTCATTTTCTTTTTTAGTCTGACATGGATGAGCTTACCAAAAAAAAAAAGAGAGAGAACAAAAAAAAAAAAAAAAGAGAGAAAGAGGAAAAAAAAGATGAACAAACAATCAATTAAACCCACCATAATTAGCACAAATCAGAATTTGAGGTGCTCATAAATCAGCTATCACTTAGGTCAAGTAATGGACCTCTGATCAAACAATTGAAGTAGAAAGAGCAAATCAAATGGAATTACCTATTGCACATTAGGTAATCAAACGATGCACCTCAACAAGGGTAATAAGTTCAGAAAAGGCCTTTTGTCAAATCTAGAATTCAAAAGCTAGAGCCCCTCAAAGTAGCAGCCCAAATCATGGTGGAATGTTTTCTCCCAAAATACAAGCTTGCTAAGTTGAAAACCCAAAAAAAGGCAGCTTAGGCAAAAGTTAAAGCTAGAGAGAGAGAGAGAGAGAGAGAAAGCTCATCCAAGTCATCTTCCCTTATGTCTGAAGTTGTCAAATCATCTTCAATCAATCCGTCATCCTTCCTAACCAGAGGTTTATTCTCAAAGGATATACAATCTTCTATGCCCTTATCCTATAATGGGGGCATGTCTTCCTAGGTCATCATCTGTTGTCAATCCATGCCGTCACTTAGCTTAAAAAGCTAAGGCACAATCCCTTATACATATCTCCAGTCTATCATATCCTTATCTCTCATTTGGAAGTATGATCTCCAATTTATCTTCTTCCATTAGCCCTTTAGCCATTCCTAAGGGCTCTTTATGTCAATTAATGCAATCTATAATTAAGTGTCACTCCAAGAGTCTCTTCAATCTCAAATAACAAGAAAAGCTTGACTTGCTCTTTTCCATGATTCATGCTACAAAAAGAAAAATCATACAACCTCTAGAAGTTTCAACCTAAAAAGCCTTCATCAAGAAGCACATGACCCAAAAGCCTTCGCCATGAAGCCCAAATCCAAAAGCCTTCATCAAAAAGCCCAAATCCAGAAGCCTTCATCAAGAAGCCCAAATCCAAAAGCCTTCATCAAGAAGCCTAAATCCAGAAGCCTTCATCAAGAAGCCCAAATCCAAAAGCCTTCATCAAGAAGCCCAAATCCAGAAACCTTCATCAAGAAGCCTAACCCAGAAGCCTTCATTAAGAAGCCCAAATCTAGAAACCTTTGCCATGAAGCCTAAACCCAAAAGCCTTCATCAAGAAGCTCAAATCCAGAGGTTTCAACCTACCTTCAAACCAAGAAGCCTTTGTTAAGAGGCACATGACCCATAAGCCTTCATCATAAAGCCCAAAACCAAAATCCTTCACCATGAAGCCCAAAACCAAAATCTTTTGCCATGAAGACCAAGACCAACAGCCTTCATCATAAAGCCTAAACCAAGAAGCTTTCACCATGAAGCCCACTCCTAAAAGGCCTTCATTTATAAAGCCCATGATCTCCTTTAAGGCAAAATCAGACTAAGCCTTTAAAATGGATTTCCTTACTAGACCTACCCTCCTTAGCCAAGACCTTTCCCTACAAAGACTAATCCTCAACTGTAACTTTCAATGGGCAAATTGAGTCGAGCCACCCATATCAGAATTCCCATACCCCTCGTCTTTCAGAGACATAACCTTCTCTAAATCTAACAACAAGGCCGAATAGATAGCTTTGATCCCAATCTTTCTAACACCAAAGCCGAACAGATAGCTTTGATCCCTGCTTTTCTAACATCAAAGCCAAACAAATAGCTTTGATTCTATTCCTCCTGACATCAAGGCCAAACAGATAGCTTTGATCCTAACTTTCCCAACCAACAAAGCCAAATAGATAGCTTTGACTATAATCCTCCTAATCACCAAAGCCAAACAGATAGCTTTGATCCTAACTCTCCCAACCAACAAAGCCAAATAGATAGCTTTGACCTCAATCCTCCTAACCACCAAAGCCAAACAGATAGCTTTGATCCCAATCTTCCCAAACATCAAAGTCAAACAGATAACTTTGATCATAATCTCCCTAATAGTAGGGCCGAACAGATGGCCTTGCTAAACCAATTTGAATTCCCTAGGTGGACCAAATCTCCAAATCTTTCAAAGTCTAGGCAGAACAGATAGCCTTGATTAAAATTCACCAAAGCATCTTTATCTCCAAACAATTAAAGATCACCATTCTCACATCCGACGCCAAGGTCAAACCAATAGCCATTGACAAAACCTCATTTATCCTATGGGCCCTCTCCCAATAGGTTCATATCTTTACACCTTGTTTGTCCTTCATAAGGTTCAATTTGCATAAAACATGAATGTCCTCAAGCATGATAAGCACAAGCAGATATCACAAGCCCAAAGTCTGACGTGGTATAACCCAGAATCTGACATGGTATAGCCTAGAATATGATATGGCAAAAAGACATATAAGCCAAAAATCTGATGTTGCAAGAGCACAAGCCCAAAGTCTGACATGGCATCTCTTCCCAGGGTTCACTATCATCAGAATCGCCTTTTGCTTAAAGCCAATTCTGATGAGGGGGTAGCTGTGAACCCTCAAATTTGCACCTCCTGATTCAGCTGCAGCTTGACACCTACTAAGAATAGGGCGCTACGCATACGGCGGTCCCGCTAGCCAGTTAGCGAGCAGGGGTCAAGGGGGCAGTGCCCCGTTGAAAAAATAAATTTTTGAATCTTTCACCTCCAGTCGACCATCTTTCAGTCATGAACCTATAGGATCAAACCAAGCTCAAATCGGAACTAAAACAGACCCGAAATGGATGAAAACAGGTCAAACCGCACGAAGTGGTGCGCTGTTATCTGGGAGGCACACTGCCAGCAATCCTGGTGTGCTGCCATAGGCGGCACCGAATTGATGCTGCCAGACAGGCGACACGCCTGCCGTGCCACCCGGATGGTGGGCGCGTCGGCCGTGCCGCCCATGCCGCTGACGCCGCGCCGACGACACCGTCCGTACCGTCGAATCCTCCTCTGGCAGCTTTATAAATAGGAGCCTCCTCCAGCCTCATTTGACATGATTTCCAACATATTCTAAAGCATTCTAAAGCATTTCAAAGCAATTTAGGCACATTTCAAAGCATATTTTCGTTCTTATACTTCTAGATCCAGATTCCAAGCTTCCTTTGAATTCAAGGTGGAGTTGAGATACGGAGCCAAACTAGTTCCATTCATTCAAAAGCCAAGAAAAACAAAGGTATAATCCCTTTCTTATTTTAAAATTCTAAATTCAGATCTAGAATTCTCTTTAGGTCTAAAACTGAAAAGATCTAAAAGTTATTAATTTAAGAATCAGAATTAAGTTAATAAGCAAACTAACACATTTTTAAACCCCTTCTTCGCAAGAAGGGAGAACTGCGTGGGGTTTGATTCCTATTCAATAGGATATGCAGGCTGCCAATTTGAAGGGCATCAACTCCAAACTCTTTTTATCAATATTTAGTCCTTTTTTTAAATTTATTTTAATTAATCCTTTGTTTTTGATTTTGATTTTAGTTTATTTTGGGGAATGTGGGTTTTTTCCTAGTACCCATAAGGGCTAGAGGAAAGATCCCCTTTATTTTATTTGTTTTGATATTGTAATAATTAAGTAGGATTTATCTTGCCTATTTATTTATTATTGTCATTCCATCACATCATATATATATATATATATATATATATATATATATATATATGTTCACTCATGATTATATTCCTGTTCATGCATACACAAAAATTCATTTTTAAGAGTTATTTTGCATTTTTAGCCAAACTAAAGAAAAATCATATTTTTCTTAATTGTGTAATTACCAAAACCTGATCCCCGAGCCCTCCTTGGTCACTCGTGGATTGATGCATTTTCCATTGGGATAAATCAAATTTTGGAGTCAATCATGTTGGGTTTTCATTAATTTTCCCAATTAAAATAAATAAATTAAAGTAGCGACTCACTTTTCAACCTTCAAAATACACAAATCAATTTTTTGAACTCACAGCGAGTTCCAATCGTGGAGTTTCTCCCGAAGAGCATTTCGATCCCTCGGCGAATCGGACTGGTGCTCGGGCGAGGCCTCACACACACAAGCAAATAATAATAAAGAGTACTATAACTTATTAGGATATCATGGAACTATACTAGCGATAAACTACAAGTTACATGATAGGAAAATTCCTAAGTTCTAAGATTATACTTAATCAACCAATTAACTAGACAAGTCTAAACTAGACTTAAACTATAGCTCTAATACCAACTATGACAATGGTCAAATGGCAATAAGGATAACGTATAACTTTGATACCAACTTTGTCACATCCCAACTTTAAAGATATGACTGTCCTAGAACGTTGGGGAAACATACGGTCATCCATACCCATAGAACCCACTCATACATATATAAATACTGCCTAGGATAATACCAAAACCTCATGCATTGACCTAATTAAATCATTTATAAGAAAACTTCAAGTTGTGGAACAATAGTTAAAATATACTTTAAATACAATCTATAAAAAATAATATTTATACTCTAAATAAGTCACCAAAATACAAACATTTCAAAATAAATTCCCAAAACAAAATATTCCCGGAGCATCTAAGGATGACTCTTCATCACACAGTAAAGTAAATAACTTAGGCAAAGAAATCCCCAAAGTGAAGTAGATTACTTGAGCCATCACTTTGCCTCCTTATAATGCTCACCTGGAACCACACAAGGAAAAAGAGGTGGATAGATAATCTCAATGAGTAAACAATATAACTTATATGATAACACATATCCCTTAAAAAGGGCCCAATAGCTTATAACACATAGTTCAAGAATCAAAGTTCATGGTTTAAAGTTTGCAATTTAGCAAGGTTCACAGAAATCATACTTATCACTTATAAAGAGTTGATGACTATTTTAGCTCATTCACTCTAGGGACAGGTGGCTTATACCAAATTCTAACTCCCAACCCATTACTTATAAAGAGTTGTGAAACTGATCAGGCTCCATGGCTAGAACCACTCGTTCTAGCTGAGGTGCATACACTATCCCTATCCATTGAGTTAAGACCATGTGCACAGATTCTGATGATTACCCGCATCAGCATGAGGATTTCTACATAAAGGGTTAGAGGTACCATAACTAGAGCTAATGGTAATCACTTATAACAATAACACTTAAGAAAATAATAACATATAGCATAATAGCAATAGTAATTTAACTTATTAAACAAAGATAAGATAATAGTGTGATTCCAAAAAGAAAGTAAGGTAAGGTAACAAATACAAAGGATCTTTCATATCATTGAATAACACTAATGGCTTTGGACCAATTATCCTTTGGGAACCCAAGCGTAACAAAGAAATCATGTAATTATAATTGAAAGAAGAAAAAGACTTTAGTTTTAAGAATCTCAGAGGTTCCCATAACACATTCACTTGTACTTGTAACATAAATATAATGTTTACTCACCTTGCTGCTCCTAGTACTTATAGCCCTTCAAGTTCTAATAATCCTCAAACTCTATCATACATTACAATTCAATACTTAGCATTTGCTTAATCATAATGCAATCTTATCCTATAACGACCCTGTGATCATATCACATTCATATACACTTGGAGTTACACTTAAAAGTGTACTCATCATTTGCACATAACATGTTGACTTTCAAAGTCTTGCATACTTAGCCTTTATAGGCCCACATGAAATCACATTATAACCTATATTATGACTTTTCTAAAGTCAAATACAATATATTGTAATCTTAATATCAATTCAATCTAACATTCAACTTAGTATGCTTACACTTTCCATTTATGTCAACTTGAACTAGTAACCTTTCCAATGTCATGCTTATCTCTTTATGATCAATTCACACAATCAATCTCATAGTTATTTCAAGATCAATAATTCATTATTACTTTATCATAAAACCTATTTCCCATATTACTTATTCACATTCACATATTAATCACAACATAAGATTAAGATACCCTAAGTATACCTAATTGTCTCTAGACTTGTCCAGAGTTATTCCTTCAATCAACACACAATTTAATCACTTATCATTCATGTATACATGTCAACAATCATTAAAATATATTACATAAAAATTATAGACATTGAGATTAAAATTCCTAGGTTGGCTGAATTACCTAACAAGAAGAAATATGAATTTTTATTACTTTTCGCACTTTCCATTCATTATAGTAATATGCAAACACATTATTTAAACCAATATTTTTCATGTAATAAAAAAAATCATTTTAAAACATTAATACCTATGAATTGGTAGCCATAGATGTTCATATACATGAAATTTTCTAACTTTAGGTTTTAGGATGAAAACCATGAATTTTTCTTGTTTTCGGTACTTTTCGGTCATCACAGTAATATGTAAATGCATGATTTAAACCATTATCCTTCATCTAAACATAACAAAAATCAGTTTAGAATCTAATTATATACAAATCAGCAACCCTTTGTACTCCTTATGCATGAAAATTCCAATTTTAGGTTGTAGGGTGAAAATCATGAGTTTTTTGCTTTTCGGTATTTTCTGATCATTAGTAATATTCAAAAATATGATTTAAATCAATGATTTTCATCTAAACACAATAAAAATCAATTTATAACATAATAGAACACAAATTGGCAGCATGAAAATTCCAAACTTTGAATTTTAGGGTTTACCTTTGGAGGATTCGTATAGAGAGGTTTATGTTTTTGATAGAAAAATCAATTTCTCTCTCAAAAATTCACCTAGGATGAATGTAATCAATAGAAATCAGTAAATACTCAGTTTAAAATAATTTTCTCATGATTAATTTCATAAAAATCAAATAGCAAATTGAAAGAAAAGGAAAAACTTACGAAACAGTCGCAAAATCGCAAGGTTTGAAGGCACCTTGTGAATTTTAGTTGAGAAAATATTTTTGAGAGAAATTTCAGCTAGAAATATGAGAGAAAAAATAATGGTGGCTGTCTAAACTAGGGTTGGCTAAAATTTCACTTTAAATATGTAGGGTTTTGGGCAATTTCCAAGATTACCCTTAATGAGCTAAGTTAGGAGTGTTTTGGTATAGTAGGCTTTTGAAAAATTAGGCCTTTTATTTAATTTGTGGGCTATTTATAGGTAATTAAAAATAAAATATTTTTCTTATTATTTTTATTAAAATTTTTCCCAAAATATTTATTTAAAAATATTTTAAAAATGCTTATAAAAATTATTTTATGCTTAAAAATTGCTTTGTGCATGAAAATCCATTTTATGTGAAATAAATATTTTTATGCTTATGTATTTTCTATAAATCACTTCACCATAATAATTCATGTTAGACATATTAGAGCTACTCTAATATGCCACATACTCATCAATCATATAACACATGAATTTCAATAAAAGCACATACCAAGTCTTAATAGTTCTAAATTCAAACAAATTGTCATGAAAATTCCTAAGGTGGGTGTGGGTTGTTACATATCCTATCTCATTACTACCCCATGCACATATAATATTCACATATACTTGGAGTTGGACTTAGAAGTGCACTCATCACTTGCACATAACATGTTGACTTTTTAGTCTTACACATTTAGCATTCTTTGGCTCACATGAAAACACATAATTACTCATACCAAGACTTTTCTATAGCCAAACACATATATCATGACCTTAATATTAATTCGATTTAACATTTAACTTGGTACACTTATCACCTTCCATAAATATCAACTTAACATATAACCTTAAAATTGTCATGCTTATCCCCTTTGACCAAATTATACAATCAATCTCATAGTCAATTTAAGGTCATTAATTCACAATTAACACATCATAATGCCTAATTCACATGTCATTTAATCATATACATATATCAATCAAACATGGTGGTTAGAGTTTGGAAAACCCTAGTGTAGGCAGAACCTCTCTAGGCTTTGTCTAGAGTTACTCCTTCAACCATCATTCAATTAAATCATATATCATTCATATACATATGTCAACAATCATTAAAATATATAATACAAAAATTATAAGCATTGCAATTAAAATCCCAAGGTAAGCTGAATGCACACAATCATGGAAAAACATGGATTTTCTTGCTTTTTGCACTTTTTGTTTATTATAGTAATATGCAAAAACATGATTTAAACTAATATTTTTCATCTAAACCTAACAAAAATCATTTTAGAACACTTATTATACAAATTGGCACCTCCTTATAGAATATATGCATGACAATTCCAATTTTAATTTTGAGGGTGGAAGCCATGGATTCTCTTGCTTTTTGTACTTTCTGATCATTTCAATAATATGCAAAAACATATTTTAAACAAATATTTTTCATCTAAAGATAACAAAAAATAGTTTAGAATTCATTATCATGAAAATTGGCACCCCCCCCTTTATACAAATTCATGAAAATTCTAATTTTTAGATTTTAGAGTTCACCTTTGGTGGATTTGCCAAAAAAGAGTTGTGTTTAAGGTTGAAAATTGATTTCTCCTTCAAATAAAACACCAAGACCAAGTTTAAAATCAAATAAAATAGTAAATATATAGCCTCATATGGATTTCTCATGGTTAGTTTCATAAAAACCAAATAGTAGATTGAAAGAAGAGAAAAACTTGCGAAGACAATCACAAAATCGCAAGGTTTGGAGGCACCTTGTGAATTTTGGTTGAGAGGGAAGCTTTAAGAGAATTTTTCGATAAAAATCTGATGGCAAAATAGAATGGACACTGCCTAAACTCATGGGGTTGAAATTTAGGTTAAAATTAGGGTTATGGTACAAAAATTACAAGTTTACCATTAATGAGCTAGGTTAGAAGTGTTTTAGTGTGTTGGGCTTTTGGTGAGTTAGGCCTTTAATCTAATTTATAGGTTGTTCATAAATAATTAAAAATAAAATATTTTGCTTCTTATTTTCATTAAAATTCCCTAAAAATATTTAATTTAAAATATTTTAGAAATGCTCATAAAAATTATTTTATACTTAAAAATCGCTTTGTGCACGAAAATTCATGTATGCAATAAATCATTTTATGCTTTGTACATATTCAAAATTCATATTATCCATATCAGAAATAATCTAATATGCCACATACTCATCAATCAAATAGCACGTGAATTTTCATAAAAGCACACACTTTGTCATAATAGTTCTAAATTCAAGTAAATTGTCACGAAACTCCTTGAGTGAGTGTGGGTTGTTATAATGTGATTAGCTCAATGAACCCATTATCCAGCTACTTAATGATCTCTTCTTTAATTAGCAAAGAACATTCTATTTTTAGTCTTTGCAGTTTTTATTTGATAGGCTTCACATGTTCATAAATGGGGATCTTATGTACTATTATACTCAAATCTATGCAGGTCATATCCTTAGAAGCTCATGCAAAATAGTTTTCAACTTGATAGGGCCATTCCTATTATAACATGCATATGCAACTAAAACACTAAAATCAACCTTAGAACATAAATAAAAGGAGGTGGAAATTATTCCTTACCTTGGTTAGCTTTGATTTGCTAAGATTCTTATTGCTATTGATGTAAAGAGAAAACTTTTTTTGTCATGGTGGAATTTTGGTGTAGAGATAAAAAAATAATTATCATAACATAAATTTTGTATATATATATATATATATATATATATATATATATATATATATATATATATATATATATATATATATAATAGGTTGGATGGTGGAGATTTCATTAAGCTCAATCCAATGGCTGAGATTTAACCTTGATGGATGGCTATGATTCAATCAAGTTAGAGGGCTAGGATCTTCTCTATAATAGTGATGATCACCATTATATGGCTTGGAAAGAGCAAAATGAATGTAGACTTGGGTGTGGGTCAAGTAAGAATTCAAGTTGGAAAAGGAATTAACTTAGTAAAAAATGGTGACTAGTTTTTCCAACATCTAACTTAATCTTGGTTAGCTATTTCTAACTTTAGTTAAGTATATATTCATCCACCTTTGGGCCTTATAGGTCGGCCATTCGATAGGCTTGGGCTTTTGAGTCTAAAAGCCAATTAACAAATCTATATACGTACATTTCAAGTCCGATAACTCAATATAGTTGTCATTTCATTTCTTTCACTTTAATGTACATCCAATACCACTGAACATTCTAGTCATTGCTAGATAAATTTTATACATATCATAATACACATTTACTAGCCCTTCCATGGCATTGTTCAAGTATGTATATCATGTAAGCTCATTGGGTCAAACTAGGTTTGACCTGCATTATATCATTGTAACTTTGATTGAATTCAACTTCCCATATCACTGTCATCATCTCCCAATGTCTTAGGAGATGTGAATACCCATTTACTGGCACTTTACATTCATATTTCAAATAATTTATTAACATAGTCACATTAAGTCAAACTCAGTTTGACTTTCACTTTATCATAAGGGTGCTTATCAAGATTGATTGCATTATTTACTTGTCACATTATCTACTAAAATCACTTTTTGTGATATTCTTATGATTCCTGCAATGTCAGAAAGGCCTGGAATGGCATAATGTATGGATATTATAATGCCTCTATTGCTAACTGTAATAGGTTAGGGAAACCTTAGATATTATAATTAGATCTTCTATTTTACATGCAGTGGCAATGAGAGCCTTGAAATCCAAAAGGCATTGGGTTAAAAGAAGGTTTTGGTAAACTGGAAGAAAGTTTTTGATAATGACGTCAATCCATTCTTACTCGATAGGGTGGTTCACCATTTAAGCAGCCTTAGTCCTCCACCTCGTAAGGAAGATGGAGAAGGACTCTTTGGGAAATTGCTTAGTAGTCTCTAGATCCCTCCTAGTAATATCCGCTTCAATGTTGTAGTAGTATTGTTTGACAAATGCATTGCATATGTTGTCCTAGGTCCTCTTCTAATTCTAATCAAGGTCAAGCAGCCATTTCACTATAGTTCCTATTAGAGATTGCTGAAACAATTAAGCAAGGAGCTCATCATCCACTCCAAAAGGTCTCGTTGCCCCCATATACATCTTCAGATGAGTTTTAGGGCAAGTGGTTCCATTGAACTTATCAAGGTTTGGCATTTTGAACTTAGGTGGAAATCTAACATTGGAAAAGAGGGTTAGGTCACTAACATCAACCTAGTCATCATGCCTCTTCAAGTTCTTGATAGTCCTTTCCATTGTTTCAAACTTTTCCATAAAGGCTTTGAATTAAGGATGAGAGAAAAGTTCCTTCCCTTGAAAAGAATTCTAGGGAGAGGAAGTAGCATAGTGGGTAGTGGTATTTATTATCTGCATGGGTTGCAAGTAGCCTTGGGAATTTGCATAGATTGGGTAATGATGTTAGGTATTTGCATGAATGTCGTAATGCTTAGGACATATAAGCATCAACTATAATATTCCCTTTATCAATCAAGTCAATTGGTGTTTTGGAGGAAGAAGCAGTGTTTATATGGATTTGGGTCAAGCTTAAGGTTACTTGATTCAGGTTCATGACAGGTGGGTTTATAGCTGGATTAAAGAAGACTTGGCTAATCTTGTTTAGGACCTCTTCAAGGATAGACTGCCTTTGTTCTTGAAACATAGCCCTCTAAGTTTTTTGGGTAGCTTGGAAATTCCTTTCGATAGCCTCAAGTTGTCTTTCTTGCTTTAAGAGGAGACTAGTAATTAATGACTTTAATTGGGGTATCTCCTCCTCTTGATGGCTTGTAGCTTGGTCAGTGACTTTGAGTGATTTGATGGTTTTCTCGGCCATTTTAGGTACCTTGTGAAAGTAAAATAGAAAAAAGGACAAGTGTTTGACTCAAAAAATTAGGGAAGGAATCATGATGTATAGTGATCACAAACTTTCAGATGGTGATAAGTGAGTTATGGACTTAGGCTGACAGTTTCTTTTTGGGAAAATGGGCTCTCCACTTTATTCAAGGTTGTTAGTCTTATGCATGGATGAATGCATGAATGAAAAGTCATTTCATGAATGTGCAAATAAGATTTATTTAGGGTGTATACAACCTAAGGTCTAGGTTATAAATTCATTACATGAAAAGGGTAAAGGTGGCTTAGATAGGGTACCCGTGACACTAGAGCAGTGATATACCTAACCACAAGTGAGTCAAAGAGTCTCGTATGGGTCAAATGACACCTACATACTCATTACGCCTTTGAAAATATCAAAGGATTCATCATGAGGTGGATGATTTCACTATCAAAGAATAGACCCAAGGAGGTTTACCCACTCAATATTACTTTCTATCCATTGTTTTCCTAAGAAATCTAGGATGAAAGGCAAGCAGCTTATGCAAGTGATGTATGAACATCATTTTTTGTATTAAAAGTGACAAACTTCAGTTCAACCAATTATTAACCCACTTTTCTTTTATAAAAAAAGAATAATAAGTTCCTTAGTAGAGTCGCTAGCTGTGAGGCCTCCCCAGGCACTGGTCTGATATGCTAAAAAGGGATCAAAATGCTCATTTGGGTTTGAACTCACAATGAAACCATTTGGTATAGATAGATTGATTTTTAAAAGAGTCGCCACCCTAATTTTATTTTATTTGGGAAAAAGAGTAATGGAAAAATGCAAATCGACTCCAATTAATATCCTAAAGAAAAAGATAGCTAGCCTTGAAACCAAAGAGGATTCAGGGACTAGGTTTTTGGTTTATTCTAACAAAATTAGTTTAGCAATTTTAATACAAAATAAATTAAAATAAATTTTATGAACAAAAATAAGGATGATGTGTGAGCAATAATATCCATGCAATGTATGATAGTTATAAAGTGATGAAAAAAATGAAATATACTTAAGAATTATTACAAAAATGGAATAAATAAATAAAAGATAAGATCTTTTCTCCAGCCCTTGTGGGTACTAAGAAAAGTACACGTTCCTCAACTAATTGCAAGAATTAATAAATCAAAAAGAAATAACACAATTATACTAAAAGAAAAGAAATAAGTAAAGAAATAATCTCATAAAAAATGAAAAAAAAGGGAAAATTGTTTTATAAAATAGTCTGGAGTTGATGCCTAAATGACTGGCATGCTTGCGTATCCCCTTAAATAGGAATCAAATCTCACGTAGTTCTTCCTTCTTACAAAAGAAGGGTTTTGGAAAAGGTTAATTTAATTTGTTAATTTAATGCAAATTTAAAATTAACAACTTTAGATCTTTTCAGTTTTAGACCTATGGTAAGAAATAAAAGAGAGAATTCTAGATCTAATTCAAGAAATCTCGAAAGAAGGAATTATACCTTGGTTTTATGCTTTCTTTGTACAAACAAGGCAAGCCTTACACTAGATTTGACCTTCACCTTAGATCGAGATCTCACGAGATGAACCTTATACAGAAAGAGTTAAACAAATAGAGAAACCAAGAAATAATAATTGAAAATCAAAATTAAACTCGAAAGTTAGAAGTCAAATTGGAGAAAAGAGATTTTTTTTTATCGTAGAAAATAGATAGATTTTAGCATAAAATTACAAAAAATTCTAGATTTTGATATTTGAAAACTTCTTGCTATCAAATGACTAGAAGTCCACTGTATTTATAGGGAAAATTTGAGTGGAAGTTAAGAAAAAGGGGGTGTTTGCGGCACCACAAAAGTGCTGACAGTGAGCAACACTAATAATGTGCCAGCCAATGCTTCAGGTGTCATCAGCATGGTGGCAGAATAAATGTGTCGCTCGGCCCCCACACATACTTGGATCTCCACTCGACTTATTTTAGCCTTTCTTAGCTCTTTTTTTATCCAATTTGAGCTCAGTTTGATTCTATAGGTTCGCAATTGAGTGCCAATCATTTGGAGGTGAAAAATTAAGGGTTCATAAACATGAAATCAAAGTGTATGTCAATAGATGGTAACTCAAACAATGGTTACAAACAAGTATGGCACAATTACATCATATTATTTAGTACTCACCTTGAACTCTTTTACTACTATTAATGTTCACTCTTGGTTAAAATAATGTCTTCATGGTCTTAAGCAATGTCCTTGCTCTTGCCTTGAGATTCTACACCCATGTTATTTTAACTACATACTAATTAGTAACCAATAATGTTACCAATCATAACTTATCTATCCCATACTTGTTTCATTATTTCAACTCACAATGGAGGTATGTCAATAATGCTACATTTATACATATCCCCATTTCCAATAATTTCCAAGCTTAATTTCTTATTATATTTCATGATCAAGTTTTAATCTCAAAATCCCTAAATTGATCTATAAACCCTAGAATTTGGGGAAAACCATCAAGTTCTCTTTCAAACCTCAAATTGGTCATAGATTCGTCAAATTAATGCTTGAATAATTAATTCCCATTAATTAATTAAAATTAAGTCACAATGATTCATAAAACCCTAACTTGTCCCATTTAGGGCAAATTTGGTGAAAACCTACAATTCCTTATCAAAATTTTAAATTAATAATAGAACTATGAAATTACATAATGAAGAGCCTATATGATATTCAAATATCAAAAACAAGCATTAGAACACTAGGTCTTCTTTTTGGCTAAGTTATGCCATTAAGATTTTCAAGTCTTGAACCAAGCTTCCATAATTTATTTTGACACTTTCAAATCATTTTTATCCATCAAAAATAATCTTAGATTGTTTTAATTGAAGTTTAGAACACTTCTTTGATAATTTCTTATATTGGCTGAAATTTCCTTATGATGAAACTTAGGTGATTTTTGTGCTTCCTTTACCTACCTTCATATTAGTCATTAAATTTTCAAGTCAAATTTCCATATTTCATTTATGAACATCCAAAATAAACACCTCCTATATATTTTCCTATATGGTTGAATTATAAAGATGAAGAATTTATGGTTTCCTATATGGTTGAATTATATAGATAAAGAATCTGAGGAATTTTTGCAAGTAAAACACCAAAATCATAATTGGAATAAAAAAAGAAAAGGACAAACATGATTTCTTAACTTAGTTAACTTTGATTTGTTAAGGTTATTTGTTGATGTTGATATGGAGAGAGTTTTCTTTTGTTGGAGTGAACTTTTGATGTAAAGATTGGTAAATGGTGCACATGTACATAAATTTGCATATATATATATATATATATATATATATGATGTGTATTCTGCAAGTGTATAG